>JACRUU010000004.1:24730869-24768369 GCA_030449085.1 Kryptopterus vitreolus | reverse complement strand
CTTGCACAGGTGTTTATTTTCTGTAGGGATGCATTAAAAAGTGACTTTTTGTTATCCTAGGCTTTTACAGAGGGTATCAAACTTGCTCATTTCTAGATCCATGCCCAATGCTTCGCCCCCTGCTGCCTCCTCTGGGCCCTCTGCTGACTCGGCACATTCTCTGCCCCTTCTTTACTCACATACCCCCTGACCTTCCCTTGCTCTGCGCCTTTCTTACCTACAAATCCCAATACTAGTCGACTTTTTCATGCCCATATCATGTGGATGCCCATGTTCTATATACCCAAATGCCAATGCGCATGCCACGCCCCATCCCTCCTTTCTCCTTTACACTCCAATAGTACGTCACTGTCAAAACTTGCCCCACTAATTCTTTGCCCATACCATGTACCAATACTCATTACCCCCGTCCCACCGCCATACCAATACGACCCCAATATGACTGGTCCATATCCCTCAGGGGGAGGGGTGTAGCTCAGTGGTTACGGTGCTGTTTGGAAGGTCAGGAATTCGAGCCCCGGTATCACCAAGCTGTCATTCTCCCAGCTCCCAGGGGGCGCTGTATCGTGTCGGACCCTGCGCTCTGTCCCCGGCTTCCAAACCACCTGGGAAACAATTTCACCTATGCCTTGTCCAGACCCTCACGTCCGAAAGATTAGGTTAGGTTTAGTAAGACATTGAACTCAGAAGGTCAACTTCCAGAACCATCAGACCAATGCTTTACCCATAATACTCATGTCCATGAGCCTGGCCCTTACCCCTCTGTGCTCCAGGGGGCGTAGTATCATGGCTGACACTGTGCATTCAAACAAGCTGGGATACCGAACATGCAACTTGCACTTTATCCAGAGCGTCACACCATAAAGACGGGAGACATTGAACTCGTACTGATACACACATATTGATAATAACACATTGAACTTTGGCTCAGAAGGTCCATCAACAGTCTCATCACCATCAAACAGTCACTGCTGAGGCCTCGAGGAAAGACTTTCACCCTCAAAAACGTGTATCAGTGCGGCAATGTGCGGCATGTGGCAGACGCCCTTATCCCGAGCCACTTACAACTCAGCAATTGAGAGTTAAGGGCCTTGCTCAAGGGCCCGCTAGTGGCAGCTTGGTAGTGCTGGGATTTGAACCTGCGATCTTCCGGTCTGTAGGCCAACACCTTACCCACTGACCTCTCACCTCCCACCTCACCTCTCCCTCCTAACCGGCCCACGTTCCTTATATTCCATTATTATCAACCATGAGCAATTTGTGACCTCATAGATGCTCTCATCCTGCCCCAACCACAAACAAACAAACAAACAAACAAACAAACTCATGCCATTCCATTCATTCATTCATCTTCCAGCGCTTTATGCGATCTTCCCTCGGGTCACGGGGAGTCTGTGTCTATCTCAGCCGTCTATGGGTATTAAGGCAGGATACACCCTGGATGGAATGCCAGAACATTACACATTCAAACACACACACACACACACACACACATTCATACACTAGGGACAATTTTCCAAGGTGCCAATCAACCTACCGTGCATGTTTTTGGACCGGGGGAGGAAACCGGAGAACCCGGAGAAAAAAACCCCTGAGACACATGGAGAACATGCACAAACTCCACACACGCATGGCCGAGATGGGAATCGAACCCGGACCCTGGTGGTGTGAGGCGAACGTGCTAACCGCTAAGCCACCGTGTCCCTCATGCCGTTCCTTTCCCCTGAAATTCCGTCCGAGGCTATAATATGCCACTATGTCATGTTTGTCAGCTGTCAAGATCTTTTTTTTTAAGTGCGACTGTAGGAGAAATTTCAAAGGTTTTCTGATCAAAACCACAATTTGTAAATGAGACGTTCCAGGCCGGGATAATGAGCACGTCACTGACCGGTGGGCAGAGAGCGTCTGTCAGCTGTCTCTAGGCACCAAAACAAAACACTAAATAAATAATAAACACCTACGGCATTACTTCCTGGATGAGGAACGCACAACTTTAGATTAAATACACATTCATTTGGATAAGTATTCTCTCCAAAACTTTTCAAATCCCACCACCACCACCACTACCAAGCTGCCACTAGCGGGCCCTTGAGCAAGGCCCTTAACTCTCAATTGCTGAGTTGTAAGTTGGCTCGTGGATAAGGGCGTCTGCCACATGCCGCACATTGCCGCACTGATACACGTTTTTGAGAGGTGAAAGTCTTTCCTCGAGGCCTCAGCAGTGACTGTTTGATGGTGATGAGACTGTTGATGGACCTTCTGAGCCAAAGTTCAATGTGTTATTATCAATATGTGTGTATCAGTACGAGTTCAATGTCTCCCGTCTTTATGGTGTGACGCTCTGGATAACAGCCAAACAGTGTTGAGGAATACGTGGTTACATGTAACGGCGTTACATCATTCATTCATTCATTCATTCATCTTCTAGCGCTTTATCCGATCTTTCCTCGGGTCACGGGGAGTCTGTGCCTATCTCAGGAGTCTATGGGCATTAAGGCAGGATACACCCTGGATGGAATGCCAACCCATCACACACACACACACACACACACACACATTAACACACTAGGGACAATTTTCCAAGGTGCCAATCAACCTACCATGCATGTTTTTGGACCGGGGGAGGAAACCGGAGAACCCGGAGAAAAAAAAAAACCCCCTGAGACACGGGGAGAACATGCACAAACTCCACACACACATGGCCGAGACGGGACTCGAACCCGGACCCTGGTGGTGTGAGGCGAATGTGCTAACCACTACGTGCTACCGCGTTACATCATATAATTGCAAAATAAAAGTAACAGTAATTCCTGACAAAAAAAAACAAAAACGTGTAATTAAATTACAGTTACTTTTTTAAACACATTTCAAAGCCCATTGCCTAACCCCCCCCCCCCCCCCCCTCCCCCCCCCCCCCCCCCCCTCCCCCAAACCATCCCCAAACCCCCACTCGATAAAAAATTCACCAGCACCACCCGCCCCTAAAGTCACCCCCACCAACATGCTTCTGATCTGTATGTTTTTGTTTTTTTTTAACTCGGGATGATATTTTCATTAAGCGCCACCTAGTGGACAAATTAAAGTAATCAAAAAGTAATCCTTTACTTTTATAAAGTCCTTGAAAAGTTATTTGGAATAGAATCATTAATAATCTGTAATCCATTTCCAAAGTAACACTGCTACTAAATATGTGAAAAATTTACATTTTGCTTACATTTACAGAATTGGGTTTCTGACTTTATCCAGCGACTTACATTTGTGTTTCATTCATAAAACTGAGCAGATGAAGGTTGAAAGGGTTTGCACAGGGGTCGTCATGTGGCCGGGATTTGAACTCACACCCTTCCTTAATTCCTTAATCACTAAGCTCCCGGGAAGATGGAGGTAAGTCATGTGACCGAGGCGAGAGTGAGTCCTAGTCCCGTCTTTTTCCAAAATAAAACATGGTTCAGAATCCGATGATAAATAAAATGGATAAGTTATGTTTACTGTCTGTGCAGCCAACCGGTACCAACTGACCCACAAAGAATTCTTTCTTTGCATATCCCAGCTTGCTTTTTTTGGGAAGCTGGAGTCAGAGATCAGGGTCTACCGTGATACAGCGCCTCCTGGAGCACAGAGGGTTAAGGGCCTTGCTCAAGAGCCCAAGAGTGACAGCTTGGTGATACCGGGGCTCGAACCCCTGACCTTCCAATGAGTAGCCCAGCGCTTTAAACCGCTGAGCTCCATCACCTCCCTCACCAGATGTTTATTGCCAAGAGTTCCTGTCTGGAAACCAAAACTGCTTTGTTGGGTTCAGAGATTCCTGGAGCGCTACAGTATAAAGTATAGGATTGGGTGGTGAAGGTGGACAGGATCTGTGGACCATCAGTACAGCCTTTAATTCTTTATCCTGACAAACGCAAAACACTTTACGGCGATGTTTGCGTCATTTTCTCCCATCCAGGACGCCGCACTCGCTAACTCACCGTCTGCAGTGATGTGTGTTTAACCGACCTTCTGTCCTACATCGGGATCGAGTCGTTAGCGGCACTGCTGTATTCTTTCAATCACACAGTGTGGTCTAATCAGTATTCAGTATTCAGTACAGCTCGCACTGTGTGACCTTCATGCCATGTTACGCTTAATATGGAGGAGACCGAGTCTCGCATGTTCAAACGCTAATGTCAGAACAACATCTGTGTTTGCTTTTAATGCCTTTGTGTGTGTTTTTTTTAAGTGTGTGTGTGTGTGTGTGTGTGTGTGTATGTGTGTGTATAAGAGAGTTCATGTTCACATTTGTGCTTAAATGTCATTCAGAAATATTGAGTCTCAACACACAAGATGAGTACACAACAAATTCACACACACACACTTTCGGTCAATGGACACTATGAGGACATGGGACATGTATAAACCAATAGACACCACTGTGGGCGTGTCCCAAACCATGTATCCTATTAACCACACATATCACGTATAGAGTAGTGGGTGTAATTTAATTTCCTATACACTGGGAATTAAGAGTAGATACCATCAGACATCCTTTTTGGGTGTGTCCCAAACCACCATACAGTCCATTCATTAATAAAGTGCATGTGGTGTAGGACGTATCCACTTTAGAGCATGCTATGTTTTAATCATATAAGCCATCACTATACAATTCAAACACAGTTTTAAAATGGGGCGTGTCCAAAACCATGTCGCCAATTTGAACCCATATCCAGGATTTTAAAAGTGGGTGTTGTTTAGGACGCTTTAGAGGACAATATGTATTACAAGTATAAAACATTAGACATCATTGTGGGTGTGTCCCAAACCAACACACAGTCCATGCATTTTCATAGTGGGGTGTGTCCCAAACCATGAACCCTATTTAGAGTATTAAAGAGTATAATTGATCAGACATCATTATGGGTGTGTCCCAATTCAGGAATTACTGGAGGGTCGCAAATCACTTCATACACTCTATGTAGAGTATATTATAGGATGGGTAAGTGGTTCAGAAGAGAGTATAAGCTGCCCGACATCGCCGTGGGTGTGTCCCAAACCACAATACACTTGTGGGTGTGTTCCAAAACACGTTCTATTTGCGAAATAGTCTATAATATGAATATACTTTGATATATTTGAATGTAGCCAATGCTAGACCACTAACACCATATGGGATTGCTTGAGCATGGTTTGGAACACAGCCGTTGTCTTATTCATTAATTCTTCAGACAGTCACCTTCATTAGTTTTCGGGGTTGTGTGATGGAGTGCACTTCTCTCGCTCACCTCCTGTGATTCTTCTCCTCCGCTTTCAGCACTCGCTCACACCCCTATTTCCTTCTTCCTCTTTCTCTGCTCGTTTTTCACTTTGTAGTTAATCTAACCGGATGGACGTGTGATCCGGCCGTGACTCCCTGAGGCAGAGATGCTCGCCTGTTCCTCCCTCGGCCCTTCACGCTGTCTAAACCCGCTTTTAATACGTTCCAGGACCCTCGGTGGCCGTCTGACTCGTGTCCTCAACACAGCTCCCTCCTGTCTCCGCCTTTATCGCATCTGTCTGCGCCGGCAACACCTAATCCTAATTATCGCTGTTCTTAAAAGAGAACATAGCGAGAATAGTAATAAGCCCTTATCCGTGAAGTGCACACTTCAGAGGTCGCGACTGGATCGTCTTTCATTAATATTAGCTCCGTTTGTTGCGCTGATCGTTTATCGTCTTGTTCATTTTCGCGTAGCAAAGCCGATCATTAAAGCGTCCTGAAAGCAAAAACACATTATTTCAGATGTAAACAGATATGCAGATGTTGATTAAGGCAATAATATCTGTCACAAAATATAATAGAAAGTGTAAACATTTGGTTCCTCGTTGGAGGGATGTGACGTAGACACACGCGAGATTTATCTGGGTGCTCATTGGCTGGACATTACGCATATCGGGTCGACTCCCATTAGTCATGAGCAATGTAACATTATACATCACAAAGGACTCGTCTAATCCAATAACTGCACTGCGATGTGCATGAGCGATCGCCGTATTTATACATGGGAAGGAAGCACTCGTGGCTCGTGTTCGATTCGTGACTTACTGCTCGTGTTCGACTCGTGGCTTGTGTTCGACTCGTGGCTCGTGTTCGACTCACGGCTCGTGTTCGACTCGTGACTCGCGGTTCGTGTTCGGCTTGTGGCTCGTGTTCGACTCGTGACTCGCGGCTCGTCTTTGCGCCTTTGTTCAATGCAAGAACGAAAAACGTAATTGAGAAATAAAATGTGTCGATTCGTATATCTTTAGTGCACGGCGTCACCGACCCTCACCAGTTTGACGCGCTCCTCTGAAATAGCAAAATTTTTCTTTAGATATATATTATTATTAATGATACTTGTTTATTTCTGTGAAGACATTGAACGAGATTTCTCACAATCATCAAATTATGACATCAATTCTGACATCATGAAATTATCCAGCGTCCAACTCTCGTTGATGTGACATGTCACATGACCCTGTGCACGAGTTTCACAGCGGCAGTCACATGTTCATGACCGACTCCGTCTCACCTACGAGTGTTTATGTCACATGTGCATGTCGGGCGAACACGGGGCCGAACAGTGATGCGCCAAATTTCCCCATTCATTCTCTATTGGGCCGGAATGTACAGATTTCACGAAATTCCGAACGTGTGTGTGATTCGGGAGGTATATGATAATGATCTACTCCGGACCCCCTACGAGTGGATTTGCCATATGTGCATGTCGGACGCTCACAGGACGAACTGTGAGGCAGGAAATTTCAACCCCATTCATTTTCTATGGGAAAATATTCCCGCTTTTTGGCCCCGGGTTCGGAATTCCGCACTGCGATTCCTTATAAAAGTAACAGCACACCTCACACCATCGGGACGCACGATATGAGGTATGATTCGTGACGATCGGAGAAAAACTGCGGGACGAGTTACGCGCCGAACATTTGAGCGAACCGATAGAGAGATTATAATAGTGACGCTTTTGTAAAGGTTAAAAGCGATCACACACACACACACACATCCCATCACACACACACACACACACACACACACACACATTCATACACTAGGGACAATTTTCCAAGGTGCCAATCAACTACCGTGCATGTTTTTGGACCAGGGGAGGAAACCGGAGAACCCGGAGAAAAACCCCCTGAGGCACGGGGAGAACATGCACATGCACAAACTCCACACACACATGGCCGAGACGGGAATCGAACCCGGACCCTGGCGGTGTGAGGAGAACCTCTAAACCACCGTGCCCCTTGAGTTTTATTTCGATATTCTTTATTTGAATGTAAAATATGTCGTTAGTCGTTCCAGGTTTGTTTGTAATGTGTTATATGAAACTTAAAGGCTTCGTCAGAAGTGGAAAACGTGTTCTGGATTCACCTGACAGCTGAGACGTCGTGGAGATGAAAACGTACAAACGTTTGGGCCGATAAACGCCTCTCAAATGGCACTGTGTGTGTGTGTGTGTGTGTGTGTGTGTGTGTGTGTGTGTGTGTGTGTGTGTGTGTGTGTGTAAAAAGCCCTAAACACATCCCAGCATGCTCTCTGATGCTATCGGACACTATCGATGGCTTATGCAGCAGCAGCGGGTGTTAGGTCAAGCACAATAACAGCTGAAAGCAGCCCCATTTCATCCGAGAGAACACGGCGGCGGGGTTTTAATAACAACACCAGAAGCAGAGCGGTATTGTGGGTAGGATGACATGGGGGGGGGGGGGGGGGGGGGTGTTCTCGGCGGAAACAGCGAACCAGCGATTCCTCTACATGACCTTGACTTGGAAATGGAAGGATATAGCCAGAAGGCTTCATGCTGAGAGACATTGATATTTGTCGAGTGTATACACACACACACACACACACACACACACACAGTAATGAACACACACAGACATGTTTTTTTGTGTTTTCCAGGCAGCAGCTTCTCTCGTTCATATTTCTTCCCCCTTTTTCCTTCTCTCACGTTCATCTTCTTTTTTTCCTCCACTTTTCTTCTCCCCGCCTACTGAGTCCCCACACCGTCATCCACGTCTATACATCCAACACACTCACACTTCCTGTGTGTTAATGATAATCAATGACTCTGAACAATGAATCATTTAAGGAGTCGATTTTTATCTATGAGGAAGAGAGAAGATTCACTTTCTAGTCAAAGATTGTATTTATTCATTCATTCATTAATTTTCTAGCGCTTTATCCGATCTTCTCTCTCGGGTCACGGGGAGTCTGTGCCTATCTCAGGCATCTATGGGCATTAATGCAGGATACACCCTGGATGGAATGCCAACCCATCACAGGGCACACACACATTCACACACTAGGAACATACACTAGGGACAATTTTCCAAGGTGCCAATCAACCTACCTACCGTGCATGTTTTTGGACCGGGGGAGGAAACCGGAGAATCCGGAGAAAAAAAAAAAAGAAGGGAAAACCCCCTGAGGCACGGGGAGAACATGCACAAACTCCACGAGAAATAACATAAGAATTGTCTGAAATAAAATTGGAATTTCAAGAGACAAAATCAGAATTGCGTTTTTTAAAAATTGCAAGAATAATAGTCATTATTAAGAGAAAGAATTACAAGGAATTACGAGGGGAAAAAAACTTCGGAAGTGTGATAAATATATGTCGGAATAAGGCAAACTTTTTAGTGACGCGTGTAAAAGCATCACTCTGTAGCTCCGCTCAAATTTTCGGCATTCCTCATATCATGCGTCCCGATGGTGTGAGGTGTGCTGTTACTTTTATAAGGAATCGCCCTGCGGAATTCCGAACCCGGGGCCAAAAAGCGGGAATTTTTTATAAAATGAATGGGGTTGAAATTTGGTGCCTCACAGTTCGACCTGTGAGCGTCCGACATGCACATATGGAAAATCCACTCGTAGGGGGTCCGGAGTGGATCACCATCATATACCTCCCGAATCCCACACACGTTCGGAATTCGGAATTTCGGGAAATCCTTTGACATTCCGGCCCCATAGAGAATGAATGGGAGAAATTTGACGCTCCGCTGTTCGGTCCGTGTTCACCCGACAATGCACATGTTGACATAAACCACTCGTAGGTGAGATGGAGTAGGTCAATATGAATGGAATTCTGCACGTTAGCACGTTCACCTCACACCGCCAGGGTCCGGGTTCGATTCCCGTCTCGGCCATGTGTGTGTGGAGTTTGTGCATGTTCTCCCCGTGCCTCAGTGGGTTTTTCTCCGGGTTCTCCGGTTTCCTCCCCCGGTCCAAAAACATGTACGGTAGGTTGATTGGCACCTTGGAAAATTGTCCCTAGTGTGTGAATGTGTGTGTGAATGTGAGTGTGTGTGTGTGTGTGTGTGTGTGTGTGTGTGTGTGCGATGTGTTGGCATTCCATATAGGGTGTATCCTGCCTTAATGCCCATAGACGCCTGAGATGGACACAGACTCCCCGTGACCCGAGGGAAGATCGGATATAGCAGTAGAAGATGAATGAATGAATGAATATATATATATATATATATATATATATATATATATATATATATATATATATATATATATATATATATATATATATATATATATATAATATGGCCATATCACAGTTCCATCCTTCCTGTCTCTATTTCTGTCTCTCTCTCTCTCTTTCTCAGTCATTCCCTGGGTTTTTATCGATGGGTTTTATCCTGGCCCTCACACCGCTCACTGTGAGACGGTATTCTGCTTTTATTGTGCCTTTATTAAGACTTTGCTGGGGGTTTTAATTTGTTTTTAACGGTTCTCTTGCACTTAAACAGTTCATAGCATCGACTGGAACTTGCTGTGTGGACACCAGCTGCCATTTCTCCTCCTGCAGGGAACTTCCTGCCAGTAGATTTTTTTTTCTTTTATTTAAGTTGGCCGAATGAATTTTAGACTTGGATTGGATCCCAGAAAGTGACAATGAACTGTTCCCAGAGTTGTGGATCAGGTGAGTTCGATTATCTGGAATTTAGCAGATGGTGGATCTCTGGGGATGTTGAGGGATCTGGGATTATATAAGGTGAACAAGAGGCGTCTACTGTCTGTAGCAGAATGAAAGTGTGTGAAGCGATTTTACTTTAACGCACAAACATCTGATTTCTGGGATTTTGTTAAAGTTAATAAAAAGGAAACTAAATCATATAAATGAAAAGTCCATGAGAATGGTGAAGATTTTTTTTTTGACCTATATATGTTCCAGTGCTGAGATGGAAAGACAATATACCATTATACACCTGTGCATTGTATATAAGCTCATTACATACAATGTATTCGGTGTACTGATCATTATATACGGTGTATACGGTGTACTGATCATTATTTAAAGTGTATACAGTGTACTGATCATTATATACAGTGTATGCGGTGTACTGATCATTATATACTGTGTATACAGTGTACTGATCATTATTTACAGTGTATACAGTGTACTGATCATTATATACAGTGTATACAGTGTACTGATCATTATTTACAGTGTATACAGTGTACTGATCATTATTTACAGTGTAAACAGTGTACTGATCATTATTTACAGTGTATATGGTGTACTGATCATTGTTTACAGTGTATACAGTGTACTGATCATTATTTACAGTTTATACAGTGTACTGATCATTATTTATTACAGTATACAGTTTACTGTACATCATTATATACAGTGTATACAGTGTACTGATCATTATTTACAGTGTATACAGTGTACTGATCATTATTTACAGTGTATACGGTGTACTGATCATTATTTACAGTGTATACAGTGTACTGATCATTATTTACAGTGTATACAGGTGTACTGATCATTATTTACAGTGTATACAGGTGTACTGATCATTATTTACAGTGTATACAGGTGTACTGATCATTATTTACAGTGTATACAGTGTACTGATCATTATATACAGTGTATACAGTGTACCGATCATTATTTACAGTGTATAAAGTGTACTGATCATTATATACAGTGTATACAGTGTACTGATCATTATATACAGTGTATACAGTGTACTGATCATTATATACAGTGTATACAGTGTATATCTGATCATTATATTACAGTGTATACAGTGTACTGATCATTATTTACAGTGTATACAGTGTACTGATCATTATTTACAGTTTATACAGTGTACTGATCATTATATACAGTTTATACAGTGTACTGATCATTATATACAGTACAGTATACAGTGTACTGATCATTATATACAGTGTATACAGTGTACTGATCATTATATACAGTGTATACATTATATACAGTGTACTGATCATTATATACAGTGTATACCGTGTACTGATCATTATATACAGTGTATACAGTGTACTGATCATTATTTACAGTGTATACAGTGTACTGATCATTATTTACAGTGTATACAGTGTACTGATCATTATATACAGTGTATACAGTGTACTGATCATTATTTACAGTGTATACAGTGTACTGATCATTATATACAGTGTATATACAGTGTACTGATCATTATATACAGTGTATACAGTGTACTGATCATTATTTACAGTGTATACGGTGTACTGATCATTATATACAGTTTATACAGTGTACTGATCATTATATTACAGTTTATACAGTGTACTGATCATTATGTACAGTGTATACAGTGTACTGATCATTATATACAGTATACAATGTATACATTATATACAGTGTACTGATCATTATATACAGTGTATACAGTGTACTGATCATTATATTACAGTGTATACAGTGTACTGATCATTATATACAGTGTATACAGTGTACCGATCATTATTTACCGTGTATAAAGTGTACTGATCATTATATACAGTGTATACAGTGTACTGATCATTATATACAGTGTAGTGATCATTATATACATTGTATACCGTGTAGTGTATTATATACAGTGATCATTATATACATTGTATACCGTAGTGATCATTATATACAGTGTATGATCATTATATACAGTAGTGATCAGTGTATACAGTGTACTGATCATTATATACAGTGTATACAGTGTACTGATCATTATATACAGTGTATACGGTGTACTGATCATTATTTACAGTGTATACAGGTGTACTGATCATTATTTACAGTGTATACATATTTACAGGTGTACTGATCATTATTTACAGTCATTATATACAGTATACATATTATACAGGTGTACTGATCATTATATTACAGTGTATACGGTGTACTGATCATTATTTACAGTGTATACGGTGTACTGATCATTATTTACAGTGTATACAGTGTACTGATCATTATTTACAGTGTATACGGTGTACTGATCATTATTTACAGTGTATACGGTGTACTGATCATTATATTACAGTGTATACAGTGTACTGATCATTATTTACAGTGTTATACAGTGTACTGATCATTATATACAGTGTATACAGTGTACTGATCATTATATACAGTTTATAACATTATATACAGTGTACTGATCATTATTTACAGTGTATACATTATATATTATATACAGTGTATACAGTACTGATCATTATATACAGTGTATACAGTGTATACATTATATACAGTGTATACAGTGTACTGATCATTATTTACAGTGTATACAGTGTACTGATCATTATATACAGTGTATACAGTGTACTGATCATTATTTACAGTGTATACATACAGGTGTACTGATCATTATTTACAGTGTATACAGTGTACTGATCATTATATACAGTGTATACATTGTATTGATCATTATATACAGTGTATACAGTGTACTGATCATTATTTACAGTGTATACAGTTTACTTATATACAGATCATTATATACAGTGTATACATTGTATACAGTATTGTATTGATCATGATCATTATATAGTGTATACAGTGTATACTGATCATTATTTATACAGTGTATACAGTTGTATTGATCATTATATACAGTGTATACAGTTTACTGATCATTATATACAGTACAGTGTATACAGTGTATACAGTATTGATCATTATATACAGTGTATACAGTACAGTGTACTGATCATTATATACAGTGTATACAGTGTACTGATCATTATATACAGTTGATACAGTATACATTATTACAGTTTATACAGTACTGATCATTATTTACAGTGTATACAGTGTATACAGTGTGTACTGATCATTATTTACAGTGTATACAGTGTACTGATCATTATATACAGTTTATACAGTGTACTGATCATTATATACAGTGTATACAGTGTACTGATCATTATATACAGTGTATACATTATATACAGGTGTACTGATCATTATTTACAGTGTATACGGTGTACTGATCATTATTTACAGTGTATACAGGTGTACTGATCATTATTTACAGTGTATACAGGTGTACTGATCATTATTTACAGTGTATACGGTGTACTGATCATTATTTACAGTGTATACATTATGGTGTACTGATCATTATTTACAGTGTATACAGTCATTATACAGTACTGTACTGTCATTATATACAGTGTATACAGTGTACTGATCTGATCATTATATACAGTGTATACAGTGTACTGATCATTATTTACAGTGTATACAGTGTACTGATCATTATATACAGTGTATACAGTGTACTGATCATTATATACAGTGTATACAGTGTACTGATCATTATTTACAGTTTATACAGTGTACTGATCATTATATACAGTGTATACAGTGTACTGATCATTATATACAGTGTATACAGTGTACTGATCATTATATTACAGTGTATACAGTGTACTGATCATTATATACAGTGTATACAGTGTACTGATCATTATATACAGTATATACAGTGTACTGATCATTATATACAGTGTATACAGTGTACTGATCATTATTTACAGTGTATATGGTGTACTGATCATTTTTTACAGTGTATACAGTGTACTGATCATTATATACAGTTTGTACAGTTTACTGATCATTATATACAGTGTATACAGTTTACTGATCATTATTTACAGTTTATATAGTGTACTGATCATTATATACAGTGTATACCGTGTACAGATCATTATATACAGTGTATACCGTGTACTGATCATTATTTACAGTGTATACAGTGTACTGATCATTATTTACAGTGTATACAGTGTACTGATCATTATATACAGTGTATACAGTGTACTGATCATTATATACAGTGTATACACTGTACTGATCATTATTTATAGTCAGACAGGTGATGCACAGACAGACAGACAATCCAACAGTACACACTTAGAGAGTCAGATAATGAGCAGACAGACAGACAGTACACAGTAACACAGTAAAAACATATAGTACACGGACAGATAGACAGTACACAAACAGACAGACAGACGGATTCAGAGAGTGATATCTGTAGTAAACATGTTTACAGTAAACAGAGGTGTGTGTTGTTGTGTTTGGTGGTTGTAAGTGAAGTGAAATCAGAGAGAGGAGTGAAATCCTACATATCAGATTACAAAATCTATTTATTATTATTTACCATTAGATCTGATTTCATGTGAGATTAGATTAGATAAGACCCATAGCACCTGTATAAAACAAAGTGCACACACACACACACGCACATACACACACTCGCACACACATACACACACACACATACAGATTGTGTAAACAAATGTAGACACTATGCCATTTTATCATGTGTTAGAATTAGTCACGATATAATTATAGCATTAAGTTACACAACTGATCCATTAATCACAGCTCTAAGTGGAAGGCTGGGATCTTTATTTTCTTATCAGTGTATTTGTGTGTGTGTGTGTGTGTGTGTGTGTGTGTGTGTGTGTGTGTGTGTGTGTGTGTGTGTGTGTGTGTGTGTGTGTGTGTGTGTGTGTGTGTGTCATGTGTCCCAGTGTTGTGTGGCTGTAAATATAACCAAACCACAGACAATACAATCTCAGCTCAGACACAGTAGGGCAGTGAGGAAGGGACAGTGTGATAGTAAGGGTCGTGGTGTTAATGATGGTGTTAGTTGTGGTGGAGGTGCTAATTGTGATTTTGTGATAGTTATCGTGGAGAGGATGATGGTGATGGTTGTAGTAGTGATAAAGGTGATGGTGGTTTTGGTTGTAGTAGTGATGAAGGTGATGGTAGTTTTGCTTGTAGTAGTGATGAAGGTTGATGTGGTTGTTGGTTGTGTAGTGTGAGGGGTGATGGGGGGTTTTGGTTTGTGTAGTAGTGATGGTGATGGTTTTGGTTGTAGTTATAAGGTGATGGTGGTTTTGGTTGTAGTAGGTGATGAAGGTGATGGTGGTTGGGTTGGTTGTGAGTAGTGATGAAGGTGATGGTGGTTTTGGTTGTAGTAGTGATGAAGGTGATGGTGGTTTTTGGTTGTAGTAGTGGTTTTGGTTGTATGAAGGTGATGGTGGTTTTTGGTTGTAGTAGTGATGAAGGTGATGGTGGTTTTGGTTGTAGTAGTGGTGTTCATGATGAAGGTGATGGTGGTTTTGGTTGTAGTAGTGATGAAGGTGATGAAGGTGATGGTGGTTTTGGTTGTAGTAGTGATGAAGGTGATGGTGGTTTTTGGTTGTAGTAGTGATGAAGGTGATGGTGGTTTTTGGTTGTAGTAGTGATGAAGGTGATGGTGGTTTTTGGTTGTAGTAGTGATGAAGCTGATGGTGGTTTTTGGTTGTAGTAGTGATGAAGGTGATGGTGATGTTTTGGTTGTAGTAGTGATGAAGGTGATGGTGGTTTTGGTTGTAGTAGTGTGATGAAGGTGATGGTGATGTTTTGGTTGTAGTAGTGATGAAGGTGATGGTTTTTGGTTGTAGTGGTGAGTGATGGTGGTGGTTTAAGGTGAAGGTGATGAAGGTGATGGTGGTTTTGGTTGTAGTAGTGATGAAGGTGATGGTGGTTTTGGTTGTAGTAGTGATGAAGGTGATGTGTTTTGGTTGTAGTGGTGAGAAGGTGATGGTGGTTTTGGTTGTAGTAGTGATGAAGGTGATGGTGGTTTTGGTTGTAGTAGTGATGAAGGTGATGAAGGTGATGGGGGTTTTGGTTGTAGTAGTGATGAAGGTGATGGTGGTTTTGGTTGTAGTAGTGATGAAGGTGATGGTGGTTTTGGTTGTAGTAGTGATGAAGGTGATGGTGGTTTTTGGTTGTAGTAGTGATGAAGGTGATGGTGGTTTTTGGTTGTAGTAGTGATGAAGGTGATGGTGGTTTTTGGTTGTAGTAGTGATGAAGGTGATGGTGGTTTTTGGTTGTAGTAGTGATGAAGGTGATGGTGGTTTTTGGTTGTAGTAGTGATGAAGGTGATGAAGGTGATGGTGGTTTTGGTTGTAGTGGTGATGAAGGTGATGGTGGTTTTGGTTGTAGTGGTGATGAAGTGATGGTGGTTTTGGTTGTAGTGGTGATGAAGGTGATGGTGGTTTTGGTTGTAGTAGTGATGAAGGTGATGGTGGTTTTGGTTGTAGTAGTGATGAAGGTGATGGTGGTTTTGGTTGTAGTAGTGATGAAGGTGATGGTGGTTTTGGTTGTAGTAGTGATGAAGGTGATGAAGGTGATGGGTGTAGGTTGAAGGTGCTGGTGGTTTTGGTTTGTAGTAGTGATGAGTAGTAAGTGATGGTGGTTTTTGGTTGTAGTAGTGCTGGTGGTGATGAAGGTGATGGTGGTTTTGGGTTGTAGTAGTGATGTTAGTGGTGATGGTGATGGTGGATTTGGTTGTAGTAGTGATAAAGGTGATGAAGGTGATGGTGGTTTTGGTTGTAGTAGTGATGAAGGTGATGGTGGTTTTTGGTGGTTGTAGTAGTGATGAAGGTGATGGGTGGGGGTGATTTTTGGTTGAAGTAGTAGTGATGAAGGTGATGAAGGTGATGGAGGTTTTGGTTGTAGTAGTGATGAAGGTGATGGTGGTTTTTGGTTGTAGTAGTGATGAAGGTGATGAAGGTGATGGTGGTTTGGTTGTAGTAGTGTTGAAGGTGATGAAGGTGATGTGTTGGTGATGGTGGGTGATGTGGTGATGGGTTTAAGGTGATGAAGGTGATGAAGGTTGGTGATGGTGGGTGGTGATGGTTCTCATGGTGACAAACGTGTAAATACGGTTACATGCAGAGTTAATATTCTGCAAACAAACATCCTGTAAAGTGAAAGAGAACAGGAACGAGAGCAGGAATATCACATGTAACTATAAACGGATAAAAATCATGTGTCCTTCAAGTGTTATCCTTCAGTGTAGAAGGAAATTTGCTGTATTTACTGGTAATTTAGTAACTCCACCCACCACACCGCATCCTTACTGATATATTTACTACAACACACACACACACACACACACACACGCACACACATACACACACACACACACACACGCAGTACTGTAGATTTATCACGGGACTGTATCACCTCCAGTGAGCTGTCACAAGGATTAACTTCACATGCGCTACATCAACACACACACACACACACACACACACACACACACACACACACACACACACACACACACTTATAATGGTCTGACAGATGTAGAGCCACTGTACGGCACACGCAGCTGCACACTGATGTGAAAAGATAAAGAACTTCAACTCCTGAGACGTGACATGACAGTCATCACTACATCACTACAGTGTGCTACACTACCACTACACAACGTCTCCATGGCAACAAGGACACGTTTCTATTAAACCCTACTGACAAAAATCAGTGCGAAGATGACCCTGCTAATAATATATATATATATATATATATATATATATATATATATATATATATATATATATATATATATACGTAAACACGAAATATACAAATATATATATAATATATATAAATATATATGAACATATATATGAATATATATATGAACGAAACCTGAACAACAAAAAAAGAAGAAATAAATAAATAAAGGTTCAGTGCATCCACTCACACTTCCTAAATTTCCCCAAATTCCCCCCAATGACGCCCCCTAGCTGCGCATTCACAACAGGTATGATCTCCTCACTATATTAGCGTATATTACCGTATGGAACCTTACGCAAGCGCATCGCATTCCCAAATCCGTATTACTGCAATAAAGCGCATTTTTACTGAACGCAATAAAGCGCTTCCGTATAACCTAAACACCGTATCACCAGTTTATATGGAAAAGCAACCGGAACACAATTCTTAAAGGAGCCACGTCCCATATTTTACACTTCAAACCAACACTAAACAAATAACATTGTAATTAACAAGTAATTCCTATTAAAATAATCGTTTCCAGAGTTTTATGAGAAATGTATATAATTATAACATTTGTTACAGTAAGATAGAGTCTTAGAAACAGGAAAAGTAGTATTTTTGGTACATTGACAACATGCAAGTCATGAGTGATTAATCACTCGTTAACTCACTGCAATCGTATGATTAAATATTTTAATATAGTATATTAAATATAATAATAATATAAAAATATTAAATCATGAAAAGTGAAAATCTGCTCAATAGGTAAACATGTCCAATATTCCTGCTGGGGAAAATATTGTAATATATTTTAATGGTTGTAATGTGAATTGTATTGATATTTAATCGTTATATTGAGAGTTGTAATGGTTTTCATGGCTGTAGTGGTCTGTTTTATTTTTCATGCATTTGTCCGGGAAATGTAATGGTTGTGATTTTGCATTGGTTTGAGTGGTTATATGAGAATCACATTGCTTTAAATGGTAATTGCTTTGGATTTAATGGGAATTACATTTGGTTTTAATAGTTAGTGTTGTGTGTAAAAGCGTCACTATTAGAATCTCTCTGTAGCTTCACTCAAATTTTCGGCGTGTAACTCGTCCCACAGTTTTTATCCGATTGTCACGAATCGTACCTCATATCGTGCGTCCCGATGGTGTGAGGCGTGCTGTTACTTTTATAAGGAATCGCACCGCGGAATTCCGGACCCGGGGCCAAAAAGCGGGAATTTTTTCCCATAGAAAATGAATGAGGTTGAAATTTCATGCCTCACAGTTCATCCTGTAAGCGTCCGACATGCACATATGGCAAATCCACTCGTAGGGGGTCCGGAGTGGATCATTATCATATTCCTCCCGAATCACACACACGTCCGGAATTCTGGAAAATCTGCGACATTCCGGCCCCATAGAGAATGAATGGGGAAACTTGGCGCATTGCTGTTCGGCCCCGTGTTCGTCCGATATGCACATTTGACATATCCACTCGTAGGTGAGATGGATTAGGTTGTGATCATGTGACTGCAGCATGACGTAACATAACTGCAAACGTGACGAAACGGAAAAACTCGGACACAGGGTCATGTTACATGTCTAAACACTCGGCATATCGACGGGAGTGGGATGCTGGATAATTTGATGATGTCGCGTTCGTCAGTGGCCCCGCCCCTCCCAAAAAAACGCCCAAACGTGCATTTATTAAACGGACCAGGCTGTAACGCGGTCGCCCCACGGAGCTGCGGTTTACATCGGCAAACATCACTCACATTTTCTTCAGGAAATTTCCCATGTCTAGTTATATTCGGATTTGCATTGGATTTCATGCTTGCCATCACCCCTTTTTTTCTATTTTGTTTTTTTTTGTGGGCACATGTGCACTTTGCTCTCGTACAGTCCTGTGTATAGTGATGTTGTAGAACCTTGGTCCTGGGGAAACGTTGTTTTGTTTCATATTGTTGAAATGACAATAAAAGCCTACTTGACTTGACTTGACTAGTTTTACTAGTGGTAAAATGGGAATTGCCTTGGGTTTAATGGCTGTTATGGAAAATGCATTTGTTTGTAATACTTCAATGACACTTTTAAAGGTTTTATGATGGGATTTGCATCGGTTGTACGGGTTATAATGGACATTTGCACTGGTTTTAATGGATGGATATAAATAGAAATGATTGTAATGGTTGTATAATGGTTGTTGCACCGGTTTTAATCGTGTACAGGGATCTGTGACGGTGTTTAATAGTCAGAATGGGAATGAGGAGTCACGTGACTTTAATAGTTAAAGGGAACTGCAGGCGGTTTTTGATGGTTACGATAGGAACGACGCGTCACGTGATTTGCCCCTGCACAACCAGACAATGGGGTGTGTGTTGTATAGCGCGCGCGTCTCTGGCACACACCTGTGGATGGCGCGAGCGTCTGGGTGAGAGTGTGAGAGGGGGGGGGGGGGGTGACGAGGTGGTGGGTGGGGGGGGGGGCGTGGTCAGTGACCGAGTGGGCGTGTCTGTGGGCTCCATGTGGTTTGTGTGACAATAAACATCGCTGTTCTTTCGAGCAGCACGGACAGTAGAGGAGGAGTGCGCGCTCACACACACACACACACGCACGCACGCACGCTTACACTCACACGCACACACACACACACACACGCACGCTCTCACACACAGGCGCACAGCACATCGAGATTTTTAACGAGCAGCTCGCGCGCATAGGTGTGTGTGGTGTGTGTGTGTGTGTGTGTGTGTGTGTGTGTGTGTATGGAGCGCCGTTTTTCACTACAGCGCGTGACACCTGAGTGGATCATCATCATCTCTCAAATCTGTAAGTCACCGATATGTTTCATTTTATTGGGATGGGATGGGAATGTAATGGGATTTGATGGGATGTGATGGGATGTGATGGGATGTGATGTCTCCGCGCGCGCAGGACCTGTCCACCTGTAATACGCACTAATTAGGAGAGCTCGGTGCACGTGCGGGGAGACGGTGACACGCGCAGCTTTACACCCATTCATTTCTTCCTTTCTGTCTTTTTTTTTTTTTAAACAAAATAATTGTGGTGCTGAAAATCCGCTTTACCGGGACACACCGTTTCCCCTCGGAACACCTCAGTCACCCCGGCGTCTCTCCACCGCTCATTCCCCTCCGGACCGAACCACATGAGACCAGAACCACATCTGCCCGAGGGGTCAATGCGAAACACCTGGGCTACTGAATAAACTCCTGAATATGTCAAATCAACTCGTACAGGTTTACATTAATCCTGACTACTGAATAAACTCATTTACTGTTAAATAAACAGTAAATAAACAGTTCAGGATAAACAGATCATCAGTACGAAAATAAAAGGTTCGTGTCAAATAAACTCGTACAAGTTTACTTTAATCCTGACTACTGAATAAACTCCTGAATATGTCGAATAAACTCGTACAAGTTTACTTTAATCCTGACTACTGAATAAACTCCTGAATATGCTACACAAACTCGTACAGGTTTACTTTAATCCTGACTACTGAATAAACTCCTGAATATGTCAAATAAACTCGTACAGGTTTACTTTAATCCTGACTACTGAATAAACTCCTGAATATGCTACATAAACTCGTACAGGTTTACTTTAATCCTGACTACTGAATAAACTCTTGAATATGTCACATAAACTCATACAAGTTTACTTTAATCCTGACTACTGAATAAACTCCTGAATATGTCAAATAAACTCGTACAGGTTTACTTTAATCCTGACTACTGAATAAACTCCTGAATATGTCAAATAAACTCATACATTTTACTTTAATCCTGACTACTGAATAAACTCCTGAATATGTCAAATAAACTCGTACAAGTTTACTTTAATCCTGACTACTGAATAAACTCCTGAACTGTTAAATAAACTCAGACATTGGTTTCATGAATGTAATACAGGGATTATTACTGAATAAACTCCAATAGTACTGAATAAACCCATACAAATTTACATCAATACTGAAAACGGTTAAATAAACTCGTGCTAATACTGAGAAAAGTACTTAAAAAGTACTGAATTCCATTTCTGAATGAATGCTATAAATTGTTACATTAGCACTGATAGTTCTGAATTAACCCTACACCGCATACATGTTTACTTTAATACTACTGAATTAAATCCCTAAATAGTTCTGAACTAACACTCTTACCTCTATTTAAACCGGTGCATTGTTAAGACACGGAATGAACGTGTACGGGTTCTGAATCAACTCTGAGCAACACTGGACTGCAGCTGTCCAGTGTTAATAGTTCTGAATAGTTCTCGATTTATGCAGATAGTTCTGAATGAACCTTTACGTTGTTACGGTGGTCGTTGCGAATACCAGCCGTACCGAATAAACACTAGTGGTGCTGAATAAACTCTTATAGTGTTATATTAATATAGCCGTTAATGCAGACTACTGAATTAAGTGCCGAGTTGACGCTTTCTGTACTTGCAGTCCTGTGGTTCTGAAAATACACCGATTATTCTGTACAGGTGTACATTAATCCTGATACTGAATAAACTCCTGAATGTGCCGCATAAACTCGCATAAATACAGTGCGACTTTACTCTAGAACGCTACTGAATAATTGAATGCCTTCATTAATACTGATACAGCGTTGCATTCGTACTAATAGTTCTGAAATACTTCTGAATGAGCGTTTATAGTGTTGCGTTAATACTGAATGAAATACCTGCAGTTCTGAATGAACACTAGTGCTGCGAAAACAACCTATAAATTGTTGCATAAGTGCCGATGGTTCTAAGACACATGGCGTGGAATAATTCAGTACAATAAAGCAGCGATAAAACTGTGATTAATAGTAACAGTACTGAATTAAAAATGAACTGCTGAATAAATTCTTACACCATCGCATGTCATCGCATGTGTTAGACTGATGGTATGTGGTGTTCGCTGATTTTTTTTTTTTTTTTTTTTTTTTTTAGACAGAATTGGATTTTGGATATTTGTACCTGTTTGTTTTTGTTGATGTTTTGGGCTTTTGCCGCTGTCATGTTCAACAACGTTGCTTCTGTTTGGAATAAATGAGTCGTTTTATTCCACACTTTAGATCAATTTTACAGCAGGGTTTTGGTTTGTTGTACGTCTGAAACCCGAACCATTTCCACACGGCCGATGAAACCCCGCCCCCTCTTGGAAACGAGCTCTTCCGATTCATGAAATCACTTTTTCAACATCGACATCAACCATGACACGGGAAATATCCAGAAGAAAATGTGAGTGATGTTCACAATGTAAACCGCAGCTCCGGGCGCGAACGCGTTACAGCCTGGTGGGTTTAATATTTAGTGTTGACTTGCTAGCTCATTCGGAGAGACGAGTGTTTAGACGCCAAAAACGCCCGTTTTGGGTGTTTCTTTGCGAGGGGGCGGGGCCAGTGACGCACATGACATCATCGAATTATCCAGCGTCCGACTCCCGTCGATGTGCCGAGCGTTTAGACATGTCACATGACCCTGTGTCCGAGTTTTACAGATTTTTCATGTTTGCGGCCTCGTGACGCCATGCGGCAGTCATATGATCATGTCGGGCGAACACGGGGCCGAACAGCAGAGCGTCAAATTTCCCCATTCATTCTCTATGGGGCCGGAATGTCGCGGATTTCCCGAAATTCCGAGCGTGTGTGGGATTCGGGAGGTATATGATGGTGATCCACTCCGGACCCCCTACGAGTGGATTTGCCATATGTGCATGTCGGACGCTCACAGGCCCGAACTGTGAGGCACCAAATTTCAACCCCATTCATTTTCTATGGGAGAAAATTCCCGCTATTTGGCCCCGGGTTCGGAATTCCGCGGTGCGATTCCTTATAAAAGTAACAGCACGGCTCACACCTTCGGGACGCACGATATGAGATATGAGGTATTAATCTGTGATTAATAAAGGTGGAACTGAATTAACCATCTGAATCGATTCATACAGCATTTCATTAGTACTGAATTAACACCAAACCTGTAGTACTGAAATTCCTGAATGACATCACTGTGGTCCTGATAGTAAATACGTCATTCTGAACAAACTCTCTTAGGGTTACACGAATACTGTCATTTCATACTGAACATACTGAATGAACACCTGAAGCGCTGATCCCTCCAACGACCACTGACTCCTGATCAGTGAGGAAAAGTCTTACTACTGATAAACCTGAATAATCTCCAATACTGTTAAAGAAAAACCCTTTATAGTGTTTTATTAATACTATAATAGTACTGAAATACTGAATAAACATCACTGCAGTGCTGAATTAAACCCTGCAGTACTGAATAAGTCATGAAGCGTTAATATTGACACACACAGTGCTGGAGAAATCGCTACCGCTCTGAGAGTTATGAAGGGGGGGGTTTGGCTCAGTGGTCTAAGGCGCTGGGTTGCTGATCGGAAGATCCGGGTTCGAGCCCCGGTATGGCCGAGCTGCCGCCCTTGGGTCCTTGAGCAAGACCCTTAACCCTCTGTACTCCGGGTGGCGCCGTATCATGGCTGATACCCTGCGCTCTGACCCCAAACTACCAACATCAAGCTGGGATATGCGAAGAAAAGAATTTCACTGTGCTGTAATTTTTATGTGATAAATAAAGGATTATTATTATTATTATTATAGAGTTTTGCCTGGAGAAACACTTTTGTATAAATAATTACCGTGGCATTTTATTTCAGTGTTTACTAAACGAATGCTAATTGTCTGGTATGTCCGCTGTATCAAAGCGTCCATTGTTTTGATGCGTTATTTTATGGCTATTAAATACACACACATTCCCGGTAATTGAGGTTAAAACATGTGACGAATGCGTTTGGAATGCGATGGTGACGTGCGGTTCGGCCCTGAAACAAACGCCCTGCAGCCGCGTCCTTTAACACTGTAATTAATGCTAACGCCCGCGGCGACGCGCTCAGGGACGGGCGGGTCTAACGACGTCTCAGCGATGACATCATGAAAAGGCAGCCTCTGATTGGCAGCTGTGCAGTTTTTTTGACCGGGTTTCCGCAGATCGTAAAGTTTTCATATGATGGAGTGATAAATATTTGATTGTGTCCTGATTTTAACTGGATGGTGATTTTTGCTTCCCTCTGACATGTAATGTACCGTAAATTCTGGACTATAAGCCGCTACTTTTTTCCTAGGTTTTGAACCATGCGGCTAATAATAAGGTGCGGCTATTCTGCAGATTTTTTCCAGACCGCTAGGGGCTCTAACCGGAATTAGAATCAAAACTAACACAAAATAAATGCAAAGAAGAAGAATGCGCTAGTTCCTCTTTAGCAGATATAAGTGGGTAGAAGCGGATAGAAGGAGGACAAACTCTATCTTTACAAGGTTAAGGTGACGTCATTTCACACACAGGAGAAATGAAGGTAAATAATGTAAATAGCGCTTATTTTCTCTTGGTTCTGTCCCGTTTTAATCAGTAAAGTTGCTACTCGGTGCTCTCTCTCTCTCCTCCCTGCTCTTTTCCCCACACACACCACACACACACACACACACACACACACACACCCACACACACACACACACACACACACACAACACACACACACACAAATCAGCCTCAGCGGTTCTTGATTTTCCCTCTCCCGATATAAGACCCGGTTCACCCTACAATCCCCGTCCGGGCTCGTAGCACATACCTAGTGTCGCGGACACGGACGCTCGATATATGTTTATGCCTAACCTTTGTCTGTTCCCGATTCCCGGACTCCTGCTCTCCGGTACTCCCGGTACCACGGCGCGCAGAGCGCAAGGCTCCCTAGCCTGTCTGGCCGCTCCGTATGAGCGGCGTCTCCTGAGTTCTTTATTCTAATAAATCCTGTTTTGTATGAATTCCGGATCTCCGCGTCTCTGTGCAGCGTCCACCGTTACACCGTGTTAAAATACAGGTTAGGAAAGGATCTATTTAGGTACATACATGTACATTTACAATTCAAAAGCGGATGCGGCTTGTATGCAGGTGCGGCTTATTTATTATTTTTTGGGGTTTTTTTTTTAAATAGAGCGGATGCGGCTTATATGCAGGTGCGCTTTATAGTCCAGAATTTACGGTATATTTATTATTATATTTATCATGAACAATCAAGTGATTCATTAGTTCATTAGTAACATTACTGCAGGCGTCTTCTGGTGACTTCGTCAGTGTTGCAGATGAAAAGTTACCAAACAGTGATTAAAGAAATTAGGATACAATTATTATTATTATTCATTCAAAAACTATTACACATTTTAACTGTTCTTACTTTAAAAATATACTTTATATATATATATGATCTTCCAGTCCAGCGTCCAACACCTTAACCACTGGACTACACCACCTCCCTTCTGATTATATTCATTTACGATATATATAGATATATATATATCTATATATATATATATATATATAGATATATATATATATATATATATATATATATATATATAATATTATCATAATATACATTAATCCAAGAAAGGGGTCATGGTGGTTTAGTGGTTAACACGTTCGCCTCACACCTCCAGGGTGGTGTGTGTGAGTTTGCATGTTCTCCCCGTGCCTCAGGGGGTTTTTCTCCGGTTTCTCCGGTTTCTTCCCCCGGTCCAAAAACATGCACGGTAGGTTGATGTGTGTGTGTGTGTGTGTGTGTGTGTGTGTGTGTGTGTGTGTGTGTGTGTGTGTGTGGTGTGTGTGTGTGTGTGTGTGTGTGATGGGTTGGCATTCCATCCAGGGTGTATCCAGCCTTAATGCCCATAGACGCCTGAGATAGAGATAGACACAGACTCCCCGTGACCCGAGGGAAGATCGGATAAGCTCTAGAAGAAGAATGAATGAATGAATGAATGAATGAAAAGAAAAGGAACAAAGAATGGAAAGGAAACATCAGAGGAAAGGTAAGGAAGTAAATAAAGGAAAAAGGGAAAGACGGAATGGAAATATGAAAGGAAGAGAAGAAAAGAAAATCAGGAACGTTTTTATTGAGTGTAAACGGAGCTGAAATTTTTGGAAGTCTCGTGTTCGGATGTCCACAAACGTGTTGCTCGTTCTCCGTGATGATTGCGAGGTAAAGTAGAAGGAGAGAAAGAGAAGCGAGGGAAGTGAGAGACGGGAGAGAAGTATGTGTTATATTCCTCCCTGTTCCGCTGATGTGAAAACGTTCCTGCAAATGAAAACGCTCTTCACGGAATTCCAATTCCATCAACAGAACATACGTTAATGTATCGTGTGTGTGTGTGTGTGTATATATATGTGTGTGTGTGTGTGTATGTGTGTTTATTGTGTATGTGTATGTGTGTGTATGTGTGTGTATGTGTGCGTCTGTGTGTGTGTGTGTATGTGTGCGTCTGTGTGTGTGTGTGTGTGTGTGTGTGTGTATGATTGTCTTTTTCTCTCCATATGAATAAACCTCAGTGGTTATTTATAAAGCTCCGGGATACAGAACGCCGCGTCGATCCGGAATACACACACACACACACACACACACACACACACACACACAAGAAAGAACACGGTAATACAGGCGAGATGAAGACGTGTTTAGTGATCAGTGAAATGGAGACGTAATCAACATGTGAGTTTCAGAAACGTCCACTTCAGTGTCCCCAGTTCAGTCTCAGGTGGAAAAAAGTGTGTGTGTGTGTGTGTGTGTGTGTGTGTGTGTGTGTGTGTGTGTGTGTGTGTGTGTGTGTGTGTGTGTGTGTGTGTGTGTGTGTGTGTGTGTGTGTGTGTGTGTGTGTGTGTGTGAAGAATGGAACAGAAATTGCAAGAAGGAAAGGAAAGACGAAGAAAATAACAGTTATGAAAGAAAGAACAATAGAACGAAATGAATGAATGAAAAGTAAAATAAAGAAAGGATGAGAAAGGAGAGAGAACAAAGAAAGAAAGGAAGAAGAAAGGAACAAATAGTAGAGAAAGAAGGAAAAGAATGGAAAGGAAATAGTAAGGAAAGAAAAGTGAAATAGAGTAAGAAAGGAAAGCGGAAGGAAAGAACGAAAGAAATGAACAGTAGGGGGAGAAGAATGGAACAAAAATTGCAAGAAGGAAAGGAAAGAGGAAGAAAAGAAATGAAACAAAGAAAGGGAGAGAAATGGGGAAGGAAATAACAGTTAAGAATGAAAGAAAGAAAGAAGGAAATGTAAAATAGGGAAATTGCAAGAGGGAAAGAAAGAAAGAAAGAAATGAACAGTAGAGGGAGAAGAATGGGACAGAAATGGCAAGAAGGAAAGAGGAAGAAAAGAAAGAAAAGAAAAAAGAGAGAGAGAGAAAATAGGAAAGTGAATAACAGTTATAAAATAAAGGAAGGAAGGAAGGAAGGAAGGAAGGAAAAGTAAAGGAAGGAAATAGGGAAATAGGAAGGAAATAGGGAAAGGAACGGAGGAAATAACGGAGGGGAGGAAGATGGAAGGAAAAGGAATCATGCAGAAGGAAAGGAGAGAGAAGAAAGGGAATAAATGAAAGAGTGGAAGGAGGAGAGTTTTTATGATGGACTGATGATTAAAGGTATAGATTTGTGGGGTTTCAGCTCCATGACACGTATGGAAGAGAAATGTTACAGAAAATAACCAAATCGCTCTCTCGACACGACAACAACAACAACAACAACAACAACAACAACAACAACAACAACAACACCTGATTGTGTTTAGAGGGTTTGATCTGGCTTTAACACCGTAATCCCAATCCTGCACCCCTTTATATCCTGCACCGTTATCATTTCACCTTCTCACTGTTAATTGCTGAGCTGCTCTGTTTAGTACACTTCTGGAAATGAGCCCTGCTGGACCTGACCTGTGTGTGTGTGTGTGTGTGTGTGTGTGTGTGTGTGTGTGTGTGTGTGTGTGTGTGTGTGTGTGTGTGTGTGTTGGGGTTAAAGCTGTGAGGAGAAAGACTGCGATTTTGCTAAACAGCGCGTTTCGGAGAACTCGTGGATCGCTGCTGTCGCATTTTATATTCGGTTGGAGATCAGCAGATCTGTGACGTTCACTTCACTAGTGTGTTCTGTCTCAGAGAACACTGCTCTGCTTGCATTCACTACGAGACAGTCATGTGGTGGTGGTGATGGTGGAGGTGGAAATGGTGGTGGTGGAGGTGGTGAAGGTTATGGTGGTGTAGGTGATGTAGGTGGTGGTGTAAGGTGGTGGAGGTGATGGTGGTGTGGTGATGGTGGTGATGTGGTGTTGATGGTGATGGTGGAGGTGGGGGGAAGGGGGGGTGGTGGTGATGATGGAGGGTGATGGTGGGTGGTGGAGGTGGTGGTGGGGGTGGTGATGATGGGGGGGGTGGTGGTGGGGAAGGGGGGGGGTGGTGATG
The DNA here is from genome assembly GCA_030449085.1 of Kryptopterus vitreolus. Taxonomy (NCBI): domain Eukaryota; kingdom Metazoa; phylum Chordata; class Actinopteri; order Siluriformes; family Siluridae; genus Kryptopterus; species Kryptopterus vitreolus. The sequence goes on along the minus strand of JACRUU010000004.1, from coordinate 24,739,436 downwards.
ATGGATGGTGTATGGTGATGGTGGAGGTGGTGGTGGGGAAGGGGGGGTGGCGGGTGGTGATGGATGGAGGTTATGGTGATGGTGGTGATGGTGGAGGTGGTGGTGGTGCGGAGGGGGGTGGTGGTGGTGGTGATGATGGAGGTTATGGTGATGGTGGATGGTGGGGGTGGGGAAGGGGGGGCTGGTTATTGATGGAGTTTATGGTGGTGATGGTGGAGGTGGTGGGGAAGGGGGGGTGGTGGTGGGGATAGTGATGGCGGATGGCGGAGGTGGTGGTGAAGGGGAGGGTGGTGGTGGATGGAGGGGGTGGTGGTGATGGGATCGGGGGGTGGTGGGGGATGGGGGGGTGGTGGCGTGATGGGGGGGTGGTGCGTGATGGGGTGGGTGATGGTGATTGGATGGTGATGGGAGGTTATGGTGATGGTGGGGAAGGGGGGGTGGGGTGGTGGGGGATAGTGATGGAGGAGGTGGTGGTGTGATAGGGGGGGTGGTGGCGTGATGGGGGGGGGGGGGGGGGGGGTGATGGTGATGGTGGTTTGTTTTTCCTTGTTGTTTTTTTGACAATTTGACGATTTGAGGAAGTTCTCCAAAAACCCAAGGAATCTTTAAAGGAACCCTTGAAGTCGTCTTTGAGAATCCTGTGAGATCCTTAAATATCTTTACAAAACTCCTGAAAGGAAATGAAATGATATTTAGCACACGCATTTCCACAGACATGCAGGGAATTGTTTCTGAAGAACCCGTAATAAACCCCCGGAGACCCGTCTGAGAACAGCCTTCAAATCTCTCTGGAAGCCGTCTCGGAGAAGCTCAGAAGTGTCGACAAAGAACTCCCAAAGAACCTTTAAAAAACGTTTCCAAACGTGCGAAATCCTCAAAGAAATCGTAAAGAACGTCGAAATGCTTTTGAAGGACATTTAATCTGCCATGAACTCCTGAAGAACTCCTGAAGAACTCCTGAGGAACTCCTGAGGAACTCCTGAAGAACTCCTGAAGAACTCCTGAGGAACTCCTGAGGAACTCCTGAAGAACTCCTGAAGAACTCCTGAGGAACTCCTGAAGAACTCCTGAAGAACTCCTGAGGAACTCCTGAAGAACCCTCAAAGAAGTCTGGAAGAACTTTCAAAGTTCTGTTATATAATCATCGACACAGTATTAAAGAACGTTTGTAGAATCTTGAAATAACGCTTGAATAACCATCACGGAACGCTGGAGGAACCCTGGAAGAACTCATCTGCATGTTACAGTTTGATGTTGGTTCCTTGTGTTGAAAGTGTCATTTGGGTTTTTTGAGCAAGTGTGTGTGTGTGTGTGTGTGTGTGTGTGTGTGTGTGTGTGTGTGTGTGTGTGTGTGTGTGTGTGTGTGTGTGTGTGTGTGTGTGTGTTTTCCACAATGCACTCTCTGATGTGGGTTTGATAAAAGCACACACTTGTCCTTTCTTTCTCCTCTCGGACACACACACACACACACACACACACGCCATTGTTTGGGCCATTGTTTGTGGATTTTGTTTGTTTGTTTGTGCCGTTCTCCTATTGTTCATTCCTTCTGCATGAACGCTGCTATTTGTAGCACCTCTTCTCCCAATGCAGAACACACAAGCAGGTGTGAAACATGTTTCTGATAACACACACACACACACACACACACACACACACACACACACAGTGAACTGCTTTTTCAAAGTGTATAATCCCTCTGATAGCCATCTGGTGTGAACTTCATCTCCCATAACATTCACACACACACACACACACACACACACGGCTATCACCCTGAGCTTTACTACCTCAAGAACACAGCGTGTGTCTTATGTAAATGCATGACAACCCCCCCCCCGTACACACACACACACACACACACACACACACACACACACACCTCCCCCATAACGCCTGATCACCTCATAATATCATAAAAGTGTGTGTGGCTGGAATATCTCTCAGCCATTACATGGGATATGAGAGAGAGAGAGAGAGAGAGAGAGAGAGAGAGGAGATATAGAAGAGGGGGATAAAAGGGACTGATACAAAAGTTGGAAAAAGCACACTCTTGGTGCACATCTCCACTGCAAGAGTTTTTGATGATGAAGAAAATGTTCTCCCCAGGATTCCCCTTAGATGATGCAACAAAGGCTCGCAAGATGGACTCCTTCAGTCCAATCACAATACAGCTTTTCTACCTGAACTTCCAGCCAATCACAATCCACTATTCACACCTCCAGCCAATCACAATCCACTATTCACATCTCCTGCCAAATCACAATGCCAATCACAATCCACTATTCACACCCCCATCAATCCACTATTCACACCTCCAGCCAATCACAATCCACTATTCACATCCTCCAGCCAATCACAATCCACTATTCACACCCCCAGCCAATAACAATCCACTATTTACACCTCTAGCCAATCACAATCCACTATTCACATTCCACTCACTCCAGCCAATCACCAATCACAATCCACTATTCACACCTTCAGCCAATCACAATCCACTATCCACTGTTCACACCTCCAGCCAATAACAATCAATTGCACCTCTACTAGCCAATCACAATCCACTATTCACACCTCCAGCCAATCACAATCCGCTATTAACACCTCCAGCCAATCAATCCGCTATTCACACCTCCAGCCAATCACAATCCGCTATTCACACCTCCAGCCAATCACAATCCACTATTAACACCTCCAGCCAATCACAATCCACTATTCACATCCTCCAGCCAATCACAATCCACTATTCACACCCCCAGCCAATCCACATCCATCATTCACACCTATAGCAACCACAATCCACTATTCACATCCCTAGCCAATCACAATCCAGTATTCACATCTCCAGCCAATCACAATGCACTAGTCACCATACCTCTAGCCAATCACAATCCACTATTCACACATCTCCTTTCCAGCCAATCACAATCCGCTATTCACCATCCCCTTTCATTTAAGATGTAAGTTCTCATTAAAACAGGAACGTTGTGACTGCGTGCTGTGTTTGGTTTCCTCCCCTTGTGCTGAACGTTGTGATCTCCTGATTTCTGCTGTAGCGCTGCGACACGTTCATGTGAATTCAATGTTCTACTCAAAAGTGTTCTTTGTCGTTCCTCACATGTAGATGTGCATCGCTGAAGGAGACGCATGTGATCCTCAAGTCTGCTGGGGTTTTCACTCCAGGATGAAGCGGTTGGAGGTCTGAGCTTCGTGTCTGAGCTTCGTGTTTGAGCTGTCGTGTTAGCTTCGTGTCTGAGCTTTGTCTGTCTGTGTGTCTGAGCTTCGTGTCTGAGCTTCGTGTCTGAGCTTCGTGTCTGAGCTTCGTGTCTGAGCTTCGTGTCTGAGCTTTGTGTCTGAGCGTCCGTGTCTGAGCGTCCGTGTCTGATCGTCCGTGTCTGAGCGTCCGTGTCTGAGCTTCGTGTCTGAGCTTCGTGTCTGAGCGTCCGTGTCTGAGCGTCCGTGTCTGAGCTCCGTGTCCGTGTGTCTGGGCGTCCAGCTTCGTGTCTGTGTCTGAGCTTCCGTCCGTGTCTGAGCGTGTCTGAGCTTTGTGTCTGAGCTGTGTCTGAGCGTTTGTGTCCGTGTCTGAGCGTCCGTGTCTGAGCTTCGTGTCTGAGCTCTGTCTGAGCGTCCGTGTCTGTGTGTCTGAGCTTTGTGTCGTGTGTCTGAGCTTCGTGTGAGCTCTGTCTGAGCTTTGTGTCTGAGCTTTGTGTCTGAGCTTTGTGTCGTGTCTGAGCTTTGTGTCTGAGCTTTGTGTCTGAGCTTCGTGTCTGAGCTTCCGTGTCTGAGCTTCGTGTTTGAGCTGAGCTTCCGTTCTTTGTGTCTGAGCTTCCGTGTGAGCGTCCGTGTCTGAGTCTGATCAAAGAGCTTTGCTTTTGTCTCCGTTCTTTTCCAGAGAACTTCGTGTCTGGGGTTCGTATGTGATGTTGGATAAAGAGCTGCTTTTGTCTCCGTTCTTTTCCAATGTGAATATGAATCAGAAATCTTGAGCTTTGCGTTGATATATAAAATATCTGTGACGGTGTGACCATCTAAAGCACAATCCCTGTGAACAGTCTCGGAATGGCTCGCTTTGGCGTGTTGGAGGTCACGATCTCGCCGTTCACGCTGCTGATGTTTACGTCTAATCTCTGGTGTCTAATACACGCTATCCTGCGTCTAATACACAATCTCTATCCTCTAATACACACTATCCTGAGTCTAATACACGAGTCTATCCTATCCTGCGTCTAATACACTAATACACACTATCCTGAGTCTAATACACGAGTCTATCCTGCGTCTAATACACACTATCCTGCGTCTAATACACGCTATCCTGCGTCTAATACACGCTACTAATACCTGAGTCTAATACACGATCCTGTCTAATACACACTATCCTGAGTCTAATACACGAGTCTAATACACACTATCCTGCGTCTAATACACGCTATCCTGCGTCTAATACACACTATCCTGCCTAATACACGTCTAATACACGCTAATCCTATCCTGCGTCTAATACACACTATCCTGCGTCTAATACACGCTATCCTGAGTCTAATACACGCTATCCTGAGTCTAATACACGAGTCTAATACACGCTATCCTGCGTCTAATACACGAGTCTAATACACGCTATCCTGCGTCTAATACACGCTATCCTAATACACGAGTCTAATACACGCTATCCTGCGTCTAATACACGTCTAATACACGAGTCTAATACACGCTATCCTGCGTCTAATACACGAGTCTAATCACGCTATCCTGAGTCTAATACACGAGTCTAATACACACTATCCTGAGTCTAATACACGAGTCTAATACACACTATCCTGAGTCTAATACACGAGTCTAATACACGCTACTATCCTGAGTCTAATACACGAGTCTAATACACACTATCCTGCGTCTATGTTACCGCTATCCTGAGTCTAATACACGAGTCTAATACACGCTATCCTGAGTCTAATACACGAGTCTAATACACGTCCGTGTCTGAGCTTTGTGTCTGATGCCTGAGCTCTGTCTGAGCTTCCGTGTATGCTGAGCTTCGTGTCTGAGCTTCTGAGCGTCCGTCTGAGCTTGTCTGTCCGTGTCTGGGCGTCCAGTCTTTGTCTGAGCTTTGTCTGAGCTTCTGAGCTTTGAGCTTCGTGTCTGAGCTTCGTGTGTCTGAGCTTTGTGTCTGAGCTTTGTGTCTGAGCTTCGTGTCTGAGCTCGTGTCTGAAGCGTAGCTTCGTGTCTGAGCTTCATGTCTTAGCGTCCTGTCTGAGCTCTGTCTGAGCTTCGTGTCTGAGCTTTGTGTCTGAGCTTTGTGACGTCCGTGTCTGAGCTTCTGTCTGAGCTTCGTGTCTGAGCTTCGTGTCTGAGCTTCGTGTCTGAGCTTCGTGTCTGAGCTCCTGAGCTCTGTCTGAGCTTCGTGTCTGATACACGTGTCTGAGTCTGTCTGAGCTTCGTGTCTGAGCTACTTTGTGTACTTTGTCCGTGTGAGCTTTGTGTCTGAGATTCCTGAGTTTGTGTCTAATTTGTGTCTGACTTACTCGAGTCTGTGAATACACACTATCTGAGCTGAGTCTAATACACGAGTCTAATACACACTATCCTGAGTCTAATACACGAGCTCTAATACTGACTGGGTTTGACTCTATCCTGAGTCTAATACACGAGCGTCTAATACACACTATCCTGAATACATGTCTGCGTCTAATACACGAGTCTAATACACACTATCCTGCGTCTAATACACGCTATCCTGCGTCTAATACATGAGTCTAATACACACTATCCTGCGTCTAATACACGTCTAATACACGAGTCTAATACACACTATCCTGCTATCCTGCGTCTAATACACACTGCGTCTATCCACTATCCTGAGTCTAATACACGAGTCTAATACACGCTATCCTGCGTCTAATACATGTCTAATACACGAGTCTAATACACGCTATCCTGAGTCTAATACACGAGTCTAATACACGCTATCCTGAGTCTAATACACGAGTCTAATACACGCTATCCTGAGTCTAATACACGAGTCTAATACACGCTATCCTGAGTCTAATACACGAGTCTAATACACGCTATCCTGAGTCTAATACACGAGTCTAATACACGCTATCCTGAGTCTAATACACGAGTCTAATACACGCTATCCTGAGTCTAATACACGAGTCTAATACACGCTATCCTGAGTCTAATACACGAGTCTAATACACACTATCCTGAGTCTAATACACGAGTCTAATACACGCTATCCTGCGTCTAATACACGAGTCTAATACACGCTATCCTGAGTCTAATACACGAGTCTAATACACACTATCCTGAGTCTAATACACGAGTCTAATACACGCTACTGCGTCTATCCTGAGTCTAATACACGAGTCTAATACACACTATCCTGCGTCTAATACACGTCTAATACACGATCTAGTCTAATACACGAGTCTAATACACACTATCCTGCGTCTAATACACGCTATCCTGCGTCTAATACACGAGTCTAATACCCGCTATCCTGCGTCTAATACACGAGTCTAATACACGCTATCCTGCGTCTAATACACGCTATCCTGCGTCTAATACACTAGTCAAATACACGCTATCCTGAGTCTAATACATTCTACAGAGTCTAATACACGTATCCTGATATACATGCTCTTCTAATACACGCTATCCTGATTCTAATACACGCTATCCTGCGTCTAATACACGAGTCTAATACACGCTATCCTGAGTCCTGCGTTCATCACATAAGCATTACAGCACAGTGATATTGCTCCTTCAGCGCCTGATACAGCGCCCCCTGGAGCACAGAGCGTTAAGGAGTGTTGTGCATGTTCTCCCCGTGCCTCAGGGGTTTTTTTCTCCGGGTTCTCCTGGTTTCCTCCTACGGGTCCAAAAAACATGCACGGTAGGTTGATTGGCACCTTGGAAAAATTGTCACTATTGTGTGTGTGTGTGAGTGTGTGTGAGTGTGTGTGAGTGTGTGTGTGTGTGATGAGTTGGCATTCCATACAGCGTGTGCATCCAGCCTAAGACTCCTGAGATAGGCACGGGTTCCGTGCGACCCGAGAGAAGATCGGATAAAGCGGTAAAAGATGACCGAATGAATCGATTCTTATTGATTCCCAGTTTCGATTCCGAACAGTGAATCACTCGCAGTCATGTTTATCATGACACCTTGATTATAATATATTTGTTTATTAAATTGTTACACTTAGCTTATTCTTAGACAAGACTGTGTGCGCTTTTTGTTTATCCCACAGCGCCACACACACCAACAACAACGTGTGTGTGTGTGTTTGGAATAAATGGGGTTTAAATTGGAGTCGTGGTGCAAACTTTACAAACTTTGATTGATGAAACTCCGCCCCCTCTTTGGAAAACGAGCTCTTCGGGATTGGTCAGAGCGCCGCCGTGTTGGATTCGAGGCGGAGAACTACGGGAGTCATAAATCTAAATCAAAGAGAAGCATAACGGTGATTGGATCATCTCAGTAGTTCTTCACCAGAAGAAATTGAGAAGAGAAGAAGAGAAGAAGAGAAGGAACTTTGTAGAGGGGCAAGTGAAAAACGCCGTGCCGTGTTTGTCAGCAGCACTTCAGCATTTGAATGTCTTTTTCATATATATTTTTGTTGCTTTTGCCTATTTCTTTTAGCTTCAGTTGGCAAGGTAGCTTTTAAGTGTGTGTGTGTGTGGTGTGTGTGTGTGTGTGTGTGTGTGTGTTGTGTGATGTGTGTGTGTGTGTGTGTGTGGTGTTTGGTAAAAAAGCCGATTGGTCAGCAGCATCCTTTCTTTCCGAAACCGCTTGAGGCGGAAATCGGTTGAGTCATAAATCTAAAGAGCAGCAGTAGTTCTTCTTCTTCACAGCAGCAGCGCTATCTCCTGCTTCCACACCACCGCCTCCGCCGCCTCCACCGCCTCTGCCACCTCCACCGCCTCCACCGCCTCTGCCACCTCCACCGCCTCCACCGCCTCTGCCACCTCCTGTGCCCACCGCAGCCTCCGCCCCCTCCGCAGCACCTCTGCCGACTCCGCCCCCTCCGCAGCCTCTGCCTCCTCCACAGCCTCCGCCCCCTCCACAGCCTCCACCCCCTCCACAGCCTCCGCAACCTCCACCGCCTATGCCCCCTCCGCCTCCTCCGCAGCCTCTGCCCCCTCCACAGCCTCTGCAGCCTCCGCCTCCTCCACAGCCTATGCCCCTCCACAGCCTCTGCCCCCTCCACCGCCTATTCCCCCTCCGCCCCCTCCACAGCCCCTCTGCCGACTCCGCCTCCTCTGCAGCCTACCGCAGCCTCTGCCCCCTCCACAGCCTATGCCCCCTCTGCAGTCTCCGCCCCCTCACGCCCCCTCCGCCCCCTCCGCCCCCTCCACAGCCTCCTTCCCCTCCAACTCCTCCGCCCCCCTCCAACAGCCTCCTCCCCCTCCAACTCCTCCGCCCCCTCCACAGCCTCTGCAGCCTCCGCCACCTCCGCCGCCTCCGCCTCCGCCGCCTCCGCCTCAGTGTTCACACCAAAAAACTATTGATTCGTTAAAGGGGTTCTTTGAGTTTATACAACAGTGCAGTTAAGGGTTAA
>JACRUU010000004.1:24683369-24725869 GCA_030449085.1 Kryptopterus vitreolus | reverse complement strand
AAACATCAAACCTGGAATAAAGACTGAGGAAAACACAGTATCATATATATGTATATATTTACGGCATTTGGAAGACGCTCTTATCCAGAGTAGACTTACAACTGAGCAATTAAGGGTTAAGGGCCTTTCTCAAGGGCCCCACTAGTGTCCCACTTGGTGGTGCTGGAATTTGAACCTGCAATCTTCCGGTCCAGAGTCCAACACTGTATATATATATATATTCCATTTTGTGAATATATGTACATTTACATTTACATTTACAGTATTTGGCAGACGCTTTTATCCAGAGCGACTTACAACTGAGCAATTGAGGGTTAAGGGCCTCTCTCAAGGGCCCACTAGTGGCAGCTTGGTGGTGGTGGTGGGGTTTGAACCCGTGATCTTCCGGTCCAGAGTCCAACACGGTAACCACTGCGCTACACCACCATCCTGTAGAGTCTGAAAGATAGATGGCACTGGGAATATAAGGAATCTTGGGAGCGTATGGAACTAGGAATGTGAACAGAGAATATTCTGGGAACAGGGAATACCGATATTGGGAAACATTAGGAATAGGGCAATAGATACTGGAAACATTGGGAAAAATGAAAATTGGAAACATTTAATATATTCCCTGGGATTATTGAGAACAGTAGATATAGGTACAAGGAACATTAGGAACAAAACCCAAAAATAGACACTGGGAACATTGGGAACAGGGAATATAGACACTGGGAACATTGGGAACAGGGAATATAGACACTGGGAACATTGGGAACAGGGAATATAGACACTGGGAACATTGGGAACAGGGAATATAGACACTGGGAACATTGGGAATAGGGAATATAGACATTGGGAACAGGGAATATAGACACTGGGAACATTGGGAACAGGGAATATAGACACTGGGAACATTGGGAACAGGGAATATAGACACTGGGAACATTGGGAACAGGGAATATATACACTGGGAACATTGGGAATATATACACTGGGAACATGGGAACATTGGGAACAGGGAATATATACACTGGGAACATTGGGAACAGGGAATATATACACTGGGAACATTGGGAACGGGGAATATATACACTGGGAACAATGGGGAATATATACACTGGGGACATTGAGAACGGGGAGTATATACACTGGGAACATTGAGAACAGGGAATATAGACACTGGGAACATTGAGAACAGGGAATATATACACTGGGAACATTGGGAACAGGGAATATAGACACTACACAGGGAATGGGAACATTGGGAACAGGGAATATATACACTGGGAACATTGGGAACAGGGAATATAGACACTGGGAACATTGGGAACAGGGAATATAGACACTGGGAACATTGGGAACAGGGAATATAGACACTGGGAACAGAACATTGGGAACAGGGAATATAGACACTGGGAACATTGGATTGGGAACAGGGAATATAGACACTGGAACATTGGGAACAGGGAATACACTGGGAACATTGGGAACAGGGAATATAGACACTGGGAACATTGGGAACAGGGAATATAGACACTGGGAACATTGGGAACAGGGAATATAGACACTGGGAACATTGGGAACAGGGAATATAGACACTGGGAACATTGGGAACAGGGAATATATACACTGGGAACATTGGGAACAGGGAATATATACACTGGGAACATTGGGAACGGGGAATATATACACTGGGAACATTGGGAACGGGGAATATATACACTGGGAACATTGAGAACGGGGAATATATACACTGGGAACATTGAGAACAGGGAATATAGACACTGGGAACATTGGGAATATAGACACTGAGGAATATAGACACTACACTGGGAACATTGGGAACAGGGAATATATACACTGGGAACATTGAGAACAGGGAATATAGACACTGGGAACATTGGGAACAGGGAATATAGACACTGGGAACATTGGGAACAGGGAATATAGACACTGGGAATATTGGGAACAGGGAATATAGACACTGGGAATATTGGGAACAGGGAATTGACACTGGGAACAGGGAATATAGACACTGGGAATATGGGGAACAGGGAATATATACACTGGGAACATTGGGAACAGGGAATATAGACACTGGGAACATTGGGAACAGGGAATATAGACACTGGGAACATGGGAACATTATACACTGGGAACAGGGAATTATACACTGGGAACAGGGAATACAGGCTCACATGGGAACATGACTGTGGTCTTATTTTGCATTAAAATGGTGCTAAAATGTAACGATTGCGTTGCCAAAAGCGCCAAATGACTCTGGCAGCGTTTACAGAATTCCAGCGTTTATCCGGAGCGTGCGCCGGGAGCCGCTTTATTCAGCAAGCAAAAACACACAAAAAACCCGATTGGAAATAAGTGCAGCATGAGTGTTATTATCTGAACATCATTTTAAAGGTTAAGCACACTTCATGATCTCCAAACGTAATAGCAGCTCACGGCTCTTAATAACCTGCCCATCACCGCTGTTAAAACACCAGGAGAAGAATGTCGGACGGGATTCATTACGTATGCGAGTCAGGCTGAAATCTTTTTTTTTGTCTCCTAGGTTGCTGATTATCCAGCCGGCGTAGTCGGCTCATTAAGATTACACAGCGTAAGCAGAAGCAGGAGCGGCTCACCTCATCATTCCGGAGCGTTTGACCCTCCGGCGATTGGCTGTTTACACACCGGAGCGGCCGTGAATGTTAAACCTCGCATGGAAAATCTCCAGCTGAAATGAGGCCCGACACCGGGAGAGACACTGCTCCCAGACCTGCTTCCATTAAACCATGCACGTATTGTTGACTTAAACCCCATGAATGGAGGATTTTTATTCTTTATTTTAGTGCTTCGTTTTCTCTTTTTCCTCCGTGCCAAGTCTTCAACACCCAACAACAACAACAACAACAACAACACTTGACTGGCGATGTAATGCCACCATTTCCTTTCTTTTGACTGTGGGATCCTGCCTGAGAATGATCTACCGAAGCCCCAGGAGGCTTCACGCTGTGATGCTGATCTTCGGCCTCGTGTCTTTTGCCACGTTTTTATTGCGAGATCCCTCGTTTCTCTTGGCTCCCTTTCAGAACATCGTCAGCGGGCCGTGCGGGTGCCGTTCCTGCATTTGGAACCCGGAGAAGGAAGACCCATGGTTCGAGGAACGGTACAACCAGTCAGTTTATCCCCTGCTGTCCAGGTCGAACAGAGAGCTCAGCGAGGACACCTACAGGTGGTGGCTGGTTAGTGCACTTTTCACTTTTATTGTTTGGCAATTGGTTTTGCCACCAATGAGTCCACATGAGACACAGTGAGAGACAGTGAGTCACATGAGACACCGTGAGAGACAGTGAGTCCACATGAGACACAGTGAGAGAGAAGTGAGTCAGTGAGTCACATGAGACACAGTGAGACAAAGTGAGTCTACATGAGACAAAGTGAGAGACAGTGAGTCCACATGAGACACAGTGAGAGACAGTGAGTCCACATGAGACACAGTGAGAGACAGTGAGTCCACATGAGACACAGTGAGTCCAGACATGTGAGTCCACATGAGACAATGTGAGTAAGTGAGACAGTGAGTCCACATGAGACACAGTGAGTCCACATGAGACACAGTGAGAGACAGTGAGTCTACATGAGACACAGTGAGAGACAGTGAGTCCACATGAGACACAGTGAGACACAGTGAGAGACAGTGAGTCTACATGAGACACAGTGAGAGACAGTGAGTCCACATGAGACACAGTGAGAGACAGTGAGTCCACATGAGACACAGTGAGAGACAGTGAGTCCATATGAGACACAGTGAGACACATGAAGACACAGTGAGACACAGTGAGAGACAGTGAGTCCACATGAGACACAGTGAGTCATGAGACACAGTGACAGAGATGACACATGAGACACAGTGAGAGACAGTGAGTCACATGAGACATGAGACACAGTGAGAGACAGTGAGACACAGTGAGTCAGTGAGACACATGAGACACAGTGAGTCACTGACACATGAGACACTGAGTCTACATGAGACACAGTGAGAGACAGTGAGTCCACATGAGACACAGTGAGACAGTGAGTCACTGAGACAGTGAGACGTGAGTCCATGAGACACAGTGAGTCCTACATGAGACACAGTGAGAGACAGTGAGTCCACATGAGACACAGTGAGAGACAGTGAGTCCACATGAGACACAGTGAGATCCTACTTGAGACACTGAGTCTACATGAGACACAGTGAGAGACAGTGAGACCAGTGAGACATGAGACAAGTGAGAGACAATCCACATGAGACCAGTGAGAGACATGAGACAGTGAGTCCACATGAGACACAGTGAGACAATGAGTCCACATGAGAGACATGAGTCCAATACACAGAGTGAGACAGTGAGTCACCTGAGACCCAGTGAGTGAGTCCACATGAGACACAGTGAGACAGTGAGTCACATGAGACACAGTGAGTCCATGTGACAGTGAGACATGAGACAGTCCACATGAGACACAGTGAGTGAGTCCAGAGACAGTGAGTCCACATGAGACACAGTGATCCTACTTGAGACACAGTGAGAGACAGTGAGTCCACATGAGACACAGTGAGACACAGTGAGACAGTGAGCCATATGAGACACAGTGAGTCCACATGAGACACAGTGAGAGACAGTGAGTCCACATGAGACACAGTGAGAGACAGTGAGTCCACATGAGACACAGTGAGAGACAGTGAGTCCACATGAGACACAGTGAGACACAGTGAGAGACAGTGAGTCCACATGAGACAGTGAGTCAGTGAGAGACAGTGAGTCCACATGAGACACAGTGAGACACAGTGAGAGACACAGTGAGAGACAGTGAGTCCACATGAGACAGTGAGTCCATGACACACAGTGAGAGACAGTGGAGACACACAGTGAGTGAGAGACCACATGAGACAAAGTGAGTGACAGTGAGTCCACATGAGACACAGTGAGTCCACATGAGACACAGTGAGACACAGTGAGTCTACATGAGACACAGTGAGAGACAGTGAGTCCACATGAGACACAGTGAGAGACAGTGAGTCCACACAGTGAGACACAGTGAGAGACAGTGAGTCCATATGAGACACCAGAGAACAGTGATCCTACTTGAGACACTGAGAGACAGTCCACATGACATGAGACACAGTGAGAGACAGTGAGTCCAGAGACACATGAGTCCACATGAGAGACAGTGAGTCCACATGAGACACAGTGAGACACAGTACCACAGTGAGAGACAGTGAGTCCACATGAGACACAGTGAGAGACAGTGAGTCCACATGAGAGACAGTGAGTCCATATGAGACACAGTGAGAGACAGTGAGTCCACATGAGACACAGTGAGAGACAGTGAGTCCACATGAGACACAGTGAGAGACAAGTGAGTCCACATGAGACACAGTGAGACAAAGTGAGACACATCTACATGAGACACAGTGAGAGACAGTGAGTCCACATGAGACACAGTGAGAGACAGTGAGTCCATATGAGACACAGTGAGTCCAGATGAGACACAGTGATGTTAGACAGTGAGTCCACATGAGACACAGTGAGAGACAGTGAGTCCACAGTGAGACACAGTCCACATGAGACACAGTGATCCTACTTGAGACACAGTGAGAGACAGTGAGTCACATGAGACACAGTGATCCTACTTGAGACACAGTGAGAGACAGTGAGTCCACATGAGACATGAGACACAGTGAGACAAGTGAGTCCAGAGTCACAGTGAGACACAGTGAGAGAAAGTGAGTCCACATGAGACACAGTGAGTCCATATGAGACAAAGTGAGTCTATATGCGACACAGTGAGTCTACATGAGACACAGTGAGAGACAGTGAGTCCACATGAGACACAGTGAGAGACAGTGAGACACAGTGAGTCCACATGAGACAGTGAGACACATGTGAGAGACAGTGAGTCTACATGACACAGTGAGAGACCACATGAGACACAGTGAGTCAGAGACATGAGACCACATGAGACAACAGTGAGAGACAGTGAGTCAGTGAGACACATGAGACAGTGATCAGTGAGAGATCCATATGAGACACAGTGAGTCCATGAGACACAGTGAGACACACAGTGAGAGACAGTGAGTGAGTCCACAATGAGGACAGTGAGACACAGTGAGAGACAGTGAGAGACACAGTGAGAGACCATATACGTGAGTCACATGTGAGACACAGAGACACAGTGAGAGACAATTGAGAGACACCAGTGAGTCCACATGAGACACAGTGAGACAGACAGTGAGTCCAGATACATGAGACACAGTGAGAGAAAGTGAGTCCACATGAGACACAGTGAGTCCATGAGACACAGTGAGACAAAGTGAGTCTATGAGACACAGTGAGTCGACACAGTGAGTCTACATGAGACACAGTGAGAGACAGTGAGTCCACATGAGACACAGTGAGTCCAGATGAGACACAGTGATGTTAGACAGTGAGTCCACATGAGACACAGTGAGAGACAGTGAGTCCATATGAGGCACAGTGAGTCTACATGAGACACAGTGAGAGACTGAGTCCACATGAGACAGAAATGAGTCCACATGAGACACAGTGAGAGACAGTGAGTCCATATGAGACACAGTGAGTCACACATGAGACACAGTGAGAGACAGTGAGTCCACATGAGACACAGTGAGAGACAGTGAGTCCACACAGTGAGAGACAGTGAGTCCACATGAGACACAGTGAGACACAAGTGAGTTAGACTAGTGAGGCATGAGACACAGTGAGAGACAAGTGAGTCCATGAGACACAGTGAGAGATAGTGAGTCACATGAGACACAGTGAGAGATGAGACACATGAGACAGTGAGTCCAGAGACACAGCGAGAGACAGTGAGTCCACATGAGGCACAGTGAGAGACAGTGAGTCCATATGAGGCACAGTGAGTCTACATGAGACACAGTGACAGACTGAGTCCACATGAGACACAGCGAGAGACAGTGAGTCCACATGAGACACAGTGAGTCCACAGTCCAGTGAGACACAGTGAGTGACTACATGAGACACAGTGAGTCCACATGAGACACAGTGAGACACAGTGAGAGTGAGAGACAGTGAGTCCACATGAGACACAGTGAGAGACAGTGAGTCACATGAGACACAGTGAGACTGAGACACAGTGAGAGACAGACAGTGAGAGACAGTCCACATGAGACACAGTGAGAGACAGTGAGTCCACATGAGACACAGTGAGAGACAGTGAGTCCACATGAGACACAGTGAGAGACAGTGAGTCCACATGAGACACAGTGAGAGACAGTGAGTCCACATGACAGTGAGACACAGTGAGACACAGTGAGACATGAGACAGTGAGACCACAGTGAGACACAGTGAGAGACAGTGAGTAGACACAGAGACACAGTGAGAGACAGTGAGTCCACATGAGACACAGTGAGAGACAGTGAGTCCATATGAGACACAGTGAGTCCAGATGAGACACAGTGATGTTAGACAGTGAGTAGTTGAGATACTAAATATCTACAGATGTAAAGATGATCTACAGAAATAGTTTACAGATGTACTAGACATGACACATTGGACTCATCCACATCTCTCTTGGCTCAGCAGTGCTGTACTACTTTTGGAGTTTAGACATTGGACACTCCAGTGTTTATGCTTTGCATTATTTATAATCACACTTCTTGATGTCAGATAAACGAGGACGAGGTTCCCCTTTTGACTCGGGTTCCTCTCCGAGTTTCTTCCTCATTCCGTCTAAGGGAGTTTTTTTTCCAGTGGCCGAAGCCTCAAGATAAACAGATAAACAAACATAACTCACCTCTATTCAAACATAAACACAACCCACGTCTATTCAAACCTGCGTGAGTGTGAGTGAGTGGGTTAAACCTGTGTGAGTGTGAGTGAGTGGGTTAAACCTGCGTGAGTGTGAGTGAGTGGGTTAAACCTGTGTGAGTGTGAGTGAGTGGGTTAAACCTGCGTGAGTGTGAGTGAGTGGGTTAAACCTGCGTGAGCGAGTGGGTTAAACCTGCGTGAGTGTGAGTGTGTGGGTTAAACCTGCGTGAGTGTGAGTTAGTTGGTTAAACCTGCGTGAGTGAGTGGGTTAAACCTGCGTGAGTGTGAGCGAGTGGGTTAAACCTGCGTGAGTGTGAGTGAGTGGGTTAAACCTGCGTGAGTGTGAGTGAGTGGGTTAAACCTGCGTGAGCGAGTGGGTTAAACCTGCATGAGTGTGAGTGGGTTAAACCTGCGTGAGTGTGAGTGAGTGGGTTAAACCTGCGTGAGTGTGAGCGAGTGGGTTAAACCTGCATGTGTGAGTGGGTTAAACCTGCGTGAGTGAGAGTTAGTGGGTTAAACCTGCGTGAGTGAGAGTTAGTGGGTTAAACCTGCGTGAGTGTGAGTGAGTGGGTTAAACCTGCATGCGTGTGTGGGTTAAACCTGCGTGAGTGAGTGGGTTAAACCTGTGTGAGTGTGAGTTAGTGGGTTAAACCTGAAAAGAGAAAAGAGAGAGAGAGAGAGAGAAAGGAAGAGAGAGTGATAATTGGGGTAGAGAATGAGAAAAAGAGGGAAAGAAATCCAGAAAAGGTAAAAGAAAGATTCTGAGAAAGAGAGAGAGAGAGAAGGAGTGCAGGGAAGAGACAGAAAAAGAGAGAGAGAGAGAGAGAGAGAGAGAGAGGAGTGCAGGGAAGAGACAGAAAGAGAAAGTGAGCACATTACTGTGATGTTAGGAAGATGTGGCCAGAGCACAGCCAGGATACCAGCAGCCCTGGTCAGGGGCCTTGCTCAAGGGCCATAAGAGTATCTTGGGTCCTTGTGCAAGGCTCTTAACCCCTAAATGCTCAGCTGGATGAATGTGTATTTGTCACATATATATATACACATAGTTTGGAACTTGGGGGTCAGAGTGCAGGGAGATACAGCGCCCCCTGGAGAACAGAGTGTTAAGGGCCTTGCTCAAGGACCCAAGAGTGGCAGTGCCTTAAAAACCATCACATCCCTTCATCTCTTATGTTCCTACAACAACTTCTCGTTTCACACATTCTCTGTGTTACTTTGCGTGACCTCTACAGTAATTTCACCATAAGGACACGCAAACGACACGCTAACGACACGCTAACGACACGCTAACGACACGCTAACGACACGCTAACGACACGCCAACGACATGCTAACGACACGCCAACAACATGCTGACGACATGCTAACGACACGCCAACGACACG
This sequence comes from Kryptopterus vitreolus, assembly GCA_030449085.1. NCBI lineage: Eukaryota > Metazoa > Chordata > Actinopteri > Siluriformes > Siluridae > Kryptopterus > Kryptopterus vitreolus. Next base: position 24,716,672 of record JACRUU010000004.1, on the reverse strand, counting down.
CCAACGACACGCCAACGACATGCTAACGACACGCCAACGACACGCCAACGACACGCCAACGACACGCCAACGACACGCCAACGACACGCTAACGACACGCCAACGACACGCCAACGACACGCTAACGACACGCCAACGACATGCTAACGACACGCCAACGACATGTTAATGACGTACATTCTGCCGCGAGTCTCCGCCAAGCCCCACGTCTCCATTCCGCTCCGTTTCAATAATAAACATGGAAAGTGTGTTTGCTCACTTTAAAGGCATCGGAATCCGAGCGAAATCGATCGTCTGATTACCCACAATGCCCCGAGCATGACACGGCTAAACGACACAGTGATTGAACTGATTGATTGAGCAGTGGAGAGAGAGAGAGAGAGAGAGAGAGAGAGAGAGAGAGAGAGAGAGAGAGAGAGTAATTAGGAGAAACGAGTGAGAGATCAGAAAGAGTTTTTTCTTTTCGTTTCCTTTCGCTCGGAGTGATTCGGCTGCGTTTCATTTCCAGTCGAAAGGTTAAAGGAGTTCTCACATAAACACCAGAAGGAGAGAGAGAGATAGAGAGAGGGAGGGAGAGGGAGGGAGATGGATATGGAGAGATAGAGAGATAGAGAGAGAGAGGAGAGAGAGTGGGATAGTTAGGGAGAGAGAGAGGGAGAGAGAGAGAGGAGAGAGAGAGAGAGAGAGAGGGAGGGAGGGAGAAAGGAGCAGAGAGAGATAGAGAGAGGGAGGGGAGGGAGAGAGGGAGGGAGAGGGAGGGAGGACAGAGGGAGAGAGAGAGCAAGAGAGGGAACAGAGGGAGAGAGAGAGAGAGAGGGGGAGGGAGGGAGATGGACAGAGAGAGATAGAGAGAGGGAGGGAGAGAGAGAGAGGGAGGGAGGGAGACGGACAGAGAGAGATAGAGAGGGAGAGAGAGTGTGATAGAGATTGAGGGAGAAAGAGAGGGAGGGAGAGTAACAGGAGAGAGAGAGAAGGAGGGAGGGAGAGAGAGGGGGGAGAGACAGAGAGAGATAGAGGAGAGGGAGGGAGAGGGAGAGAGAGAGAGGGACACAGAGATAGAGAGACAGAGAGAAAGGAGGGAGAAGAGAGGGAGAGAGAGAGAGGGAAGAGAGAGAGAGAGAGAGAGAGAGAGAGAGGTAGAGGAGAAGAGAGAGAGAGAGAAGAGAGAGGGAGAGAGAGAGAAAGAGAGGGAGGGGAGAGAGAGAGAGAGAGAGAGTGTGGGAAGGAGGAAGATACAGAGAGAGGGGAGAGATTTTTTTTTTTTTTTTTTTTTTTTTTTTTTGGGGGGGAGCGAAAGAGAGGGACAGAGAGAGAGAGAGAGGGAGAGAACAGAAGAGAGAGAGAGAGGAGAGAGGAGAGAGGGGGGAGGGAGGGAGAGGGACAGAGAGAGATAGAGAGAGGAGCGGGAGGGAGGGAGAGAGGACAGAGAGAGAGAGAGGGAGAAAGGAGAGGACAGAGAGAGAGAGAGAGAGAGAGAGGAGAGGGAGGGAGAGGAGAGACGGACAGAGAGAGATCGAGGGAGAGAGGGGGAGAGGGAGAAAGAGAGGGGGAGAAAGAGAGAGAGGGAGAGAGAGAGGGGGAGAGAGAGAGTGGAGAGAGAGAGAGATAGAGAGAGGGAGAGAGAGGGAGAAAGAGAGAGAGAGAGAGAGATAGAGAGAGAGTTTGATTTCCATCTTGGCTGTATTCCAGTCAGAGTTCGTGTTCGAGTTGTCAGAAAAGAGACGTTTTAAAACGCCTCCTGAATTCATGGCTCTCGTTTTGTCCTTCACTACGAGTGTTTCATCCATCACTCCCTTCTTCCGTCAGCCACATGGCAGCTTTACACACAGTAAGAAGTGGAAAGAAAGAAAACAGATTGAGTTCATTGATCGATTAGATTTAATGTCATTGAGATTATATGGTGTAATTATACACCATATCAAAGTGATATTATGAAGTAAATAAATATCTGAAAATGTTTTGTGCATCTTTATTATAATAATATAATATAATAATATAATATAATACAAAAACATGTATTTTTTAAGCAAAATTGTAAAAAATTAAATAAGCTGTTTTACTGAATACCAGCATGCAAGAAAGAACTGATCCGCAAACAGATGGGTAGATGGATGGACAGACCGGTAAACAGACAGAGGAATGGATAGATAAAGTGGAAAAGGACAAAAAGATGAAAAACTGGTATAGAGACATATAGATATATGGATGGTGTATATATACATGGATATATGGATGGATGGATGAACAGGTATACAGATGGATGGGTGGATGGGTTAATCAATGGATGAACTGGTATACATATGAATGTATGAAATGAGGGATGGATGGATGAACTGGTACAGAGACAGTTGGGTGGATGGAGGGATAAATTGATGGATAGAAGGACTGGGTACATGGATGGATGGATGGTTGGATGGGTCAGTCAATGGAATCAACTGGTATACAAATGAATGCAGGAAATGATGGATGGATGGATGAACTGGTATATGGCTGATGGAAGGATGGATGGATGGAGGGATGGATGAACTGGTAGACATATGAAAAGATGGATTGAGGGATGGATGAACTGCTATACGGCTGGATTGAAGGATGGATGGACTGGTACATGGATGGATGGATGAACTGGTATACAAATGAATGCGTGAGATGATGTATGGTGAACTGGTACAGAGACAGTTGGGTGGATGGATAGATAAATGGATGGATGAACAGGTATACAGATGGATGGATGGATGGATGGATGGATGGATGGGTCAATCAATGGATGAACTGGTATACAAATGAATGCATGAAATGATGGATGGATGGATGGATGAACTGGTACAGAGACAGTTGGGCGGATGGATGGATGAACTGGTATATGGCTGGATGGATAGAGAGATGGATGAATTGGTAGACATATGAAAGGATGAATGGATGAACTGGTATATGGATGTATGAATGATTGGATGGATGGACGGATGGATGGATGAACTGGTACAGAGACAGTTGGGCTGATGGATGGATGAACTGGTATATGGCTGGATGGAAGGATGGATGGATAGAGAGATGGATGATGAATTGGTAGACATATGAAAGGATGAATGGATGAACTGGTACAGAGACAGTTGGGCTGATGGATGGATGAACTGGTATATGGCTGGATGGAAGGATGGATGGATAGAGAGATGGATGAATTGAATTGGTAGACATATGAAAGGATGAATGGATGAACTGGTATATGAATGTATGAATGATTGGATGGATGGACGGATGGATGGATGAACTGATACAGAGACAGTTGGGCGGATGGATGGATAAACTTATATATGGCTGGATGGAAGGATGGATGGATAGAGAGATGGATAGAGAGATGGATAGACGAGATGGATGAATTGGTAGACATATGAAAGGATTAATGGATGAACTGGTATATGGATGTATGAATGAGTGGATGGATGGACGGATGGATGGATGAACTGGTACAGAGACAGTTGGGCGGATGGATGGATGAACTGGTATATGGCTGGATGGAAGGATGGATGGATAGAGAGATGGATAGAGAGATGGATGAATTGGTAGACATATGAAAGGATGAATGGATGAACTGGTATATGGATGTATGAATGATTGGATGGATGGACGGATGGATGGATGAACTGGTACAGAGACAGTTGGGCGGATGGATGGATGAACTGGTATATGGCTGGATGGATAGAGAGATGGATGAATTGGTAGACATATGAAAGGATGAATGGATGAACTGGTATATGGATGTATGAATGATTGGATGGATGGACGGATGGATGGATGAACTGGTACAGAGACAGTTGGGCGGATGGATGGATGAACTGGTATATGGCTGGATGGATTAGATGAGATGTGAATGTATTGGTAGAAGACATATGAAAGGATGAATGGATGAACTGGTATATGGATGTATGAATGATTGGATGGATGGACGGATGGATGGATGAACTGGTACAGAGACAGTTGGGCGGATGGATGGATGAACTGGTATATGGATAGATGGATAGAGAGATGGATAGAGAGATGGATGAATTGGTAGACATATGAAAGGATGAATGGATTTACTGGTATATGGATGTATGAATGATTGGATGGATGGACGGATGGATGGATGAACTGGTACAGAGACAGTTGGGCGGATGGATGGATGAACTGGTATATGGCTGGATGGAAGGATGGATGGATAGAGAGATGGATGAATTGGTAGATATATGAAAGGATGAATGGATGAACTGGTATATGGATGTATGAATGAGTGGGTGGATGGACGGATGGATGGATGAACTGGTACAGAGACAGTTGGGCAGATGGATGGATAAATTAGATGGGTGGATGGATGAACTGGTATATGGATGTATGGATGGATGGAATACAGACAGAATGATATGGTGTATGGAGGAGTACGGAATGCATAGAAACTAAAGAAACGTGTGTTTCAGGTTTTTCCAAACTTTTCACTGCCACTGTATGTTTCCGTGCGTGTGTGTGTGTGTGTGTGTGTGTGTGTGTGTGCGTGTGTGTGTGTGTGTGTGTGTGTGTGTGGTGTGTGTTGTGTGTGGTGTGTGTGTGACTTCAAGGTGAGGGAAATCCATCTAACCTGAATGCAGTGACGGACAGGTTATTTCAGTTTGTCTCTGGAGAGCAGCGCTACGCGGACGCCGGACGTTCCCGATGCCGTTCCTGCTCCGTGGTGGGAAACTCGGGAAATCTCCTCTCATCCCGTTACGGAGAACTGATCGATTCTGGCGACTTCGTCTTCCGGTAAGATGCGTTCCCGAGCCGGGAAAAAGAGTGTGTGTGGGAATGGGAATATTAGCGCTTTAGTGCTCATTACAGGAAACATCGCTCCGATCTGATCTTCAATAACGTGACTTTCTTATCTCCCATCATGCACTGCCACTTCCTCCTTCCGTCTTTCATGCCTCTCGTAACGCGAATTCCCAATAGCATTTTCTTTTTTCTGTTCCCCAAAGCGGCATGGTGGCGTAGTGGTTAGCACGTTCGCCTCACACCGCCAGGGTCCGGGTTCGATTCCCGTCTCGGCCATGTGTGTGTGGAGTTTTGCATGTTCTCCCCGTGTCCTCAGGGGGTTTTTCTTTTTTCTCCAGGGTTCTCCGGTTTCCTCCGGGTCCAAAAACATGCACGGTAGGTTGATTGGCACCTTGGAAAATTGTCCCTAGTGTGTCAAATGTGTGTGTGTGTGAGTGTGGTGTGTGTGTGTGTGTGTGTGTGTGTGTGTGTGTGCCCTGCGATGGGTTAGCATTCCATCCAGGGTGTATCCTGCCTTAATGCCCATAGACGCCTGAGATAGGCACAGGCTCCCCGTGACCCGAGAAAATCGGATATAGCGGTAGAAGATGAATGAATGAATGAATGAATGAATGTTCCCCAAAGCGCAGATTTCGACTCATCAGCTCATTATGATCATGTTAATAAGCCCAATCTGGTGCGTTGGAATAAAAAAAACACTGAATTATGCAGTGAAAATGGCTTTCAGCTGTGAAATTTAATCCTTACGCTGTACAAAATGCACAGGAGCTGAAATCAGCAGGAACGAACCGCAAAACCACCTTACATTAAAGAATAATAATAATAATAATAATAATAACTAGATATGGGAAATTTCCTGAAGAAAATGTGAGTGATGTTTGCTGATGTAAAGCGCAGCTCCGGGTGTGACCGACCCCCCCTTCCCCCTTTACAGCCTGGTCCCTTTAATATTTATCGCTGACTTCCAAATGCTCGCTCTTTCGAAGAGACGAGTGTTTAGACACCAAAAAACGCCCGTTTCTGACAATTTCTGGGAGGGGCGGGGCCAGTGACGCACGTGACATCATCAAATTATCCAGCATCCGACTCCCGTCGATGTGCCGAGCGTTTAGACATGTCACATGACCTTGTGTCCGAGTTTCGCGGATTTTTCATGTTCACGTTTACGTTACGCCATGCAGCAGTCACATGTTCACGACCGACTCCATCTCACCTACGAGTATTTATGTCACATGTGCATGCCGGGCGAACACAGGCCGAACAGCGTAGCGTCAAATTTCCCTATTCATTCTCTATGGGGTCGAAATGTTGTGGATTTCCCAGAATTCCAAGCGTGTGTGGGATTCGGGAGGTATATGATGGTGATCCACTCCGGACCCACTACGAGTGGATTTGCCATATGTGCATGTCGGACGCTCACAGGTCGAACTGTGAGGTACAAAATCTCAACCCCATTCATTTTCTATGGGAAAAAATTCCCGCTTTTTGGCCCCGGGTTCGGAATTCTGCGGTGCGATTCCTTATAAAAGTAACAGCGCACCTCACACCATCGGGACGCATGATATGAGGAACGATCCGTGACGATCGGACTGAAGCTAAAGAGAGATTATAATAGTGATGATTTTGCAAGCGTCACTAAATATGTTTTAATTGTGACTTTTAAATTGGGAAATGAATTGTAGCAACTCTACGCCCCCGTCATGTGCGTCACTGGCTCCGCCCCCTCCCGAAAAAACGCCCAAAACATGCGTTTTTTGGTGTCTAAACACTCGTCTCTTTGAACGAGCTAGCATTTAAAAGTCAGCGCTTAATATTAAAGGGACCGGGCTGTAACGGGTCGCGCCCGGAGCTGCGGTTTCTCTTCAGGAAATTTCTCATGTCTAGTTTAATATTTAAAGTTTCATTTTCATGTTTTGTGCAAACAGAAAATTAATATGATTATAATTTACATTCGCCGTTTACAATCATATTTTCAATATCCAAGTGTTCATTTTCACCATTTAGATGTTGCACAAGGAAAATGTATTTAATATGTGCAAAAATCTTACTTTTAATCTTATTTTTCTCTGATCATTCACCGAAATCCGCCGGCATTTGGCTGATACTGTTATCCGAGCGACTTATAACTGAGGGTTAAGGGCCTTGCTCAAGGGCCCACCAATGGCAATTTGGTGGAGAGATTCGAACCTGGTCCAGAGTCCAAGGCCTTAAACACTGAGCTCATACCTCCTCCTGATGCACACATCCAGTAATTAAAAGCATCCGAGTGGAAAGTTTGGTGTCCTGATGAGTTACATCATTTAAAACACCGTCATTACTTTAAAACATTTAACAAGAATATTTTGTCTTCATGCTGTATGTTTTCACTAATAATAATCATACATTTGCATAAAGAATCTGTTTTAATCCATGGCATGTTAGAGAATGTATGTATATATAATATATATATATATCTATATTGGGGCACGGTGGCTTAGTGGTTAGCACATTCGCCTCACACCGCCAGGATCCGGGTTCGATTCCCGTCTCGGCCATGTGTGTGTGGAGTTTGCATGTTCTCCCCGTGCCTCAGGGGGTTTTTCTTTTCCGGGTTCTCCGGTTTCCTCCCTCCCTGTCCAAAAAACATGCATGGTAGGTTTGATTGGCACCTTGGAAAATTGTCCCTAGTGTATGAATGTGTGTGTGAATGTGAGTGTGTGTGTGTGTGTGTGTGTGCCCTGCGATGGGTTGGCATTCCATCCAGGGTGTATCCTGCCTTAATACCCATAGACGCCTGAGATAGGCACAAGCTCCCCGTGACCCGAGAAGATAGGATATAAGCGGTAGAAGATGAATGAATGAATGAATGAATGAATATATATAGATATTCATTCATTCATCTTCTAGCGCTTTATCCGATCTTCCCTCGGGTCACGGGGAGTCTGTGTCTATCTCAGGCGTCTATGGGTATTAAGGCAGGATACACCCTGGATGGAATGCCAACCCATCACACACACACACACACACACATTCACTAGGGACAATTTCCGGGGGAAACCGGAGAAACCGAGAAAAAACCCCCTGAGGCACGGGGAGAATATGCACATATATATATATATATATATATATATATTTATATACTATATATATATATATTATTATATATACTTTTTTTAACAGTATAATGAATGCATAAATAAAGAAGAACGAATTACATTAATGTTTAATTTATTTATTTAAAAAATGCATTTTGTCTACATTTATTTCAAATGTTTTTGATACTAGAAAATCACATGGCAATCAAACAAAAATTGTTGAGTGTTTTTTTTTTTCTTCTCCCGAAAACTCTGTTTAATGACAAGCACAAAGAAAAGCAGCTGTATAATTTCATTCTCCTGCATTTGCATTGATTCATTTGGCAGATTTACCACATCACCGATCTCTCATATGAATCTCTACGAGTGTATCAGTGTCGACTGAGTTTCACACACAGTAACTAATTCCATAATTTAACAACATCTCATAGGCATGTTATATATTATATTGTATTTGAATTTATCATTACAGTCATTTTTAATCCTACATATGCATTAGATAATAAATTGAATAAAACATTTACTTTATATATATATATATATATATATATATATATATATATATATATATATATATATATATACACGTCTCAAGCAGGCACGTTATTAACACATTAAAGCAAATCGACTTTAACGACACTAATGTTATTAAGGTGTTATAACGCAGTGTGCATTACTATGTGAGTGATCTGCTCCTTCACTCTGCGTCGTGTTGTGCGAACGAACGAAACCTGAAATAAATAAAGGTTCAGTGCATCCACTCACACTTCCTAAATTTCCCCCCAATGACGCCCCCTAGCTGTGCATTCACAACAGGTACGATCTCCTCACTATATTATCGTATATTACCGTATGGAACCTTACGCAAGCGCATCGCATTCCCAAATCCGTATTACTGCAATAAAGCGCATTTTTACTGAACGCAATAAAGCGCTTCCGTATAACCTAAACACCGTATCACCAGTTTATATGGAAAAGCAACCGGAACACAATTCTTAAAGGAGCCACGTCCCATATTTTACACTTCATACAACACTAAACAAATAACATTATAATTAACAAGTCATTCATATTAAAAGTTTCCAGAGTAAAAATAAATATTAAATAATCAATAATGTTATTAAATGGAGAGATTTTGAGAGAAATGTATATAATTATAAACATCTGTTACAGTTATTTACAGTTATTAGAAACATGGTATATTGAAAACATGTGATTAATGTGTGAATAATCCCGAGTTAACTCTGAGTGCGAGCGACACGATATTAAGCAGCAGGTGATGTTATCAGTGTTGCGTCTGAAATAATCCTTATTTCACATACAGTAAACAGATATCGACTGTATAACGATGAGCCGCTATAACATGAATTCATTTATACGCAGAGATTCCAAAAGTATTTGGACACTTGACTTTTCCTCCCCGTGTGTTCGAAGCAGCGGGATGTTAATCCTGTAATCAAACCCGCCACATGGAGAACGCCACCCCGCACCACGCTGTGACAAAACGCCGGCGCTTTTCATTATTTATTTATTTTGCTTAAAAAGAAGGATGAAAATGACATGTTTGGAAAATAAACAAAATCTCCAAATACTGTTCAACCTTTCACCTGATATTTCACACGGAAATTCTCGTTATGAGGGGAAAAAAATCCCTTTTCTGTAGTCACATGTAGTATGTAGAATGTATGGTGTGTGTGTGTGTGTGTGTGTGTGTGTGTGTGTGAAAAGTCAAGAATGCAACTTGCAGGTATGTATATGCATAGATAGATAGATAGAACGGGTTTGGTGAGTTAAACCGAATTGCTCTTGCTGTCGAATCGTTCGCAGTGTGTCCATGCGCTTCTGTGTAACGTCTCCGCTGATACCTGAGCCGTCGGAGTTCTCATGTTTCTCGTTTTCTTCTCCGGTTCATCTCAAATTCATCGTGTGCCTCTTCCGCCCAATCACAATCCACTATTCACACCTAAACAACTTCCAACCAATCACAATCCACTATTTACACCTGAACCTCCTTCCAGCCAATCACAACCCACTATTCACACATGACTACTTCCAACCAATCACATCCACTTCAGACTGCAAACTTCCGCCCAATCACAATCCACTGTTCACACCTGAACAACTTCCGCCCAATCACAATCCACTATTCACACCTGAACAACTTCCGCCCAATCACAATCCACTATTTTCACACTCTGACTTCCCAAAGCCACAATCCACTATTCACAACCCTGAACAACTTCCAGCCAATCACAATCCACTAAACACCTTGAACCACCCGCCATCACAATCCACTATCACACTGCACAACTTCACCAATCACAATCCATATTCACCACCTCCACAACTTCCGCCCAATCAATCCACTATTCCGCCTACCACAACGTCCGCCCAATCACCTCCACTATTCACACCTAACAACTTCCGCCCAATCACAATCCACTATTCACACCTGAACAAGTTCCGCCCAATCACAATCCACTATTCACACCTCCTTCCAGCCAATCACAATTCACACCTGCCCAATCACAATCCACTATTCACACCTGCACAACTTCCGCCCAATCACAATCCACTATTCACACCTGAACCCCGTCCAATCACAACCCACACAAAACTTCCAGCCCAATCACAATCCACTATTCACACCTCCACAACTTCCGCCCAATCACAATCCACTATTCACAACCCCTCCAAACCTTCCGGCCAATCACAATCCACTATTCACACCTGAACCTCCTCCACCCAATCACAATCCACTATTCACACCTACAACTTCCTCCAATCCACAATCACAATCCACTATTCACACCTGAACAAGTTCCGCCCAATCACAATCCACTATTCACACCAAAACACCTTCCAACCAATCACATCCATCCACTATACACACCTAAAACTCATTACAGCCAATCACAATCCACTATACACAACACAATGAAACGCCTTTCAGCCAATCACAATCCACTATTCACACCTGAACCTGAATCACAATCCTATTCCACCGCCCAATCACAATCCACTATTCACACTCTGAACAACTTCCGCCCAATCACAATTCCTATTCACACCTGAACTTTCAGCCAATCAATCCACATTCACACCTGAACAAACTTCCGCCCAAATCACAATCCACTATTCCACATGAACAACTTCCAGTCCAATCACAAGCCACTATTCACAACCTGAACAACTTCCATCCAATCACAATCCACTATTCCACCTCCAACAACTTCCGCCAATCACAATCCCCTATTCACACCTCCCACAACAAGTTCACGCCCAATTCACAATCCACTATTCACACCTGAACAACCTTTCCAGCCCAATCACAATCCACTATTCACACCAAACTCCTGAACACAATCATCCACAAATCACAATCCCTATTTCACACCGAACCCAATCCACTAATCACACCTATTCCACACCCACTATTCACACCCGAACAACGTTCCGCCCAATCACAATCCCACTACACACTACCTCCACAACTTCCGCCCAATCACAATCCACTATTCCACACCTCAACCTCCTCCAGCCAATCACAATCCACTATTCACACCTGAATTCCACTTCACAGCCCATCACAATCCACTATTTACACCTGAACAAGTTCCGCCCAATCACAATCCACTATTCACACCTGAACTCCAGCCAATCACAATCCACTATTCACAACCCTGAACAAGTCTTCCGCCCAATCACAATCCACTATTCACACCTGAACAAGTTCCGCCCAATCACAATCCACTATTCACACCTGACCAAACTCCGACACAATTCCACCTTAACCAATCACAATCCACTATTCACAACCTGCAACAACTTCCAGCCCAATCACAATCCACTATTCACACCTGAACTCCTTCCAGCCAATCACAATCCACTATTCACACCTGAACAACTTCCGCCCAATCACAATCCAGTATTCGCACTTGCACAACTTCCGCCCAATCACAATCCACTATTCACACCTAAACCTCCTTCCAGCCAATCACAATCCACTATTCACACCTGAACCTCCTTCCAGCCAATCACAATCCACTATTCACACCTGAACTACTTCCGCCCAATCACAATCCACTATTCACACCTGAACTCCTTCCAGCCAATCACAATCCACTATTCACACCTGAACTCCTTTCCAGCCAATCACAATCCACTATTCACACCTGAACTCCTTCCAGCCAATCACAATCCACTATTCACACCTGAACAATCCTTCCAGCCAATCACAATCCACTATTCACACCTGAACCATTCCTTCCAGCCAGCCATCACAATCCACTATTCACACCTGAACAAGTTCCGCCCAATCACAATCCACTATTCACACCATTCCAACAATCTCCTTCCAGCCAATCACAATCCACTATTCACACCTGAACAAGTTCCGGCCAATCACATCACTATTCACACCTGAACATTCCGCCCAATCACAATCCACTATTCACACCTGAACAACCTTCCGCCCAATCACAATCCACTATTTTCACACACCGGAACTAATATGGGTGGAAAAAAGGTTTTGTCTGTGTCAATACTTTTGAGCGTACAGTGTATATATTATGAATATTAATTATAATTATAATAAAATATAATAAAATGGATTAATTGCGGTAACAGATCACATTTTGATCACATTTTGCTCTTGATCATAAAGAAGAGTTCTGTAGGAAAACGTCTGCGTTTCTGTCTGTACAAAAACAAAAGAATTCCATATCCAGGAAAAAAAAAAAAAAAAGGGGGAAAAAAACGGGCCAAAAATAGTGAGTGTCAGGCACTGGGTTATTTCTCTCCCTGTCTCCACGGCACTCGTGTGGAGTGTGTGTGTGTGTGTGGTTGGGGGAAGTGATTTCCAGCCAAGTTCACTTAAAATAAATGTTCTTGCTTGGAACAAAATGTACATTTTAAAGGCTTCTGTAAAAAAAAACACTTTTGAATTGTTAAAAATGAGTCGTTTATTTGGAGTTGATTATTGAACAAAAGCTGTGAAATCCTTCAGAGATGTGATTTTACTAAACTTACTCATTTTCATCCGTCTTTTAAAGTAAAAAAACAATAATGAAAGGCAGCGGCGTCGCAGTGTGTTACAGTGTGTTCCAGTGTGTTACAGTGTGTCACAGTCTGTCGCATTGTGTCGCAGTGTGTCACAGTGTGTCACGTTGTGTTACAGTGTGTCACGTTGTGTTACAGTTGTGTTGTGTTAGTGTGTTGCAGTGTGTCGCAGTGTGTCACGTTGTGTTACAGTGTGTCACGTTGTGTTAGTGTGTCGTGTGTCAGTGTGTGTGTACAGTGTGTCGCAGTGTGTTGTGTTGTGTTACAGTGTGTCGTAGTGTGTTGTGTTGTGTTAGTGTGTGTCGCAGTGTGTTGTGTTGTGTTTGTGTGTAGTTAGTGTGTTGTGTTGTGTTAGTGTGTCGCAGTGTGTCACGTTGTGTTACAGTGTGTCGCAGTGTGTTGTGTTGTGTTACAGTGTGTCGCAGTGTGTTGTGTTGTGTTACAGTGTGTCGTAGTGTGTGTGTTGTGGTAGTGCGCAGTGTGTTGTGTGTGTAGTGTGTCGTTTGTGTGTTGTGTTTTAGTGTACGTGTGTCAGTGTGCAGTTGTTGTTGTGTCGCAGTGTGTTGCGTTGTGTTACAGTATGTTACAGTGTGTCGCATTATGTTGCAGTGTGTCGCAGTTTGTTGCGTTGTGTTGCAGTGTGTTGCGTTGTGTTACAGTGTGTCGCAGTGTGTTGCAGTGTGTCGCAGTATGTTGCAGTGTGTTGCGTTGTGTCACAGTCTGTCGCATTGTGCCGCAGTGTGTTGTGTTGTGTTACAGTATGTCGCAGTGTGTCACGTTGTGTTACAGTGTGTCGCAGTGTGTTGTGTTGTGTTACAGTGTGTCGCAGTGTGTCACGTTGTGTTACAGTGTGTCGTAGTGTGTTGTGTTAGTGTGTCGCAGTGTGTTGTGTTGTTACAGTGTGTTGCGTTGTGTTACAGTAGTGTGTCAGTGTTACAGTGTGTCGCATTATGTTGCAGTGTGTCGCAGTGTTGTTGCGTTGTGTCGTGTGTCGCAGTGTGTTGCGTTGTGTTAGTGTGTCGCAGTGTGTTGCATTGTGTTACAGTGTGTCGCATTGTGTTGCAGTATGTTGCAGTGTGTCACAGTGTGTTGCGTTGTGTTGCAGTGGGTTGCGTTGTGTTGCAGTGTGTCGCAGTATGTTGCAGTGTGTCGCAGTGTGTTGCAATGCGTCGCAGTGTTTTGCGGTCTGTTGCAGTGTGTTGCGTTGTGTTACAGTGTGTTGCAGTATGTTGCAGTGTGTCACGTTGTGTTACAGTGTGTCACGTGTGTTACAGTGTGTCACGTTGTGTTACGTGTGTCGTTACAGTGTGTCGCAGTGTGTCGGTACTACTTAACACTGGGTTCTGCACGTATTAATATTCATTCATTTTAGACCTAAAAGGAAAAACCAACCAACACACCAAGCTGTGGTTAAGGTGTGTTTACTTTCTGTGTTTTGTGGCAAAAGTAAGATAATTTAGTATTTACAATATTTACAAGTTATATGGAGAAATATGGAGGAGTACGGTGGTTTAGTGGTTAGCACATTCGCCTCACACCGACCAGGGTCCGGGTTCGATTCCCGTCTCGGCCATGTGTGTGTGGAGTTTGTGCATGTTCTCGCCGTGTCTCAGGGGGTTTTTCTCCGGGTTCTCCGGTTTCCTCCCCCGGTTCCAAAAACATGCACGGTAGATTGATTGACACCTTGGAAAATTGTCCCTAGTGTATGAATGTGTGTGTGTGAGTGTGTGTGTGTGTGTGTGTGTGTCTGTGTGATGGGTTGACATTCCATCCAGGGTTGTATCCTGCCTTAATGCCCATAGACGCCTGAGATAGGCACAGACTCCCCGTGACCCGAGGGAGATCGGATCGGATAAAGCGCTAGAAGATGAATGAATGAATGAATGAGATATGAAGTTCTACTTCAGGATGTGAGTTACTGCTGTTTGCACGTTCATGAAACCCCCAAAACACGTTGTTTGAGATGAGAATATATATATATATATATATATATATCTATATATCATTATATATAATATATATATATATATACACACACACACGTGTTGTTTAAAACAATAATATCTGTCACAAAATATGTTACATAGTGGAACCATTTTGTTCTTCCAGAAGGTTTCGTTCGAGTCATGTGACGTAAATACGATGTAACTGAGCTCTCATTGGCTACGCATTATGCATATACGTCATTGGGTCGACTCCCATTATTCATGAGTGATGTAACATTACACTGCCTTACACATTATTCAATCAATCAATCAATCAATCAATCAATCATGTTTGTGCTTTTGTTCAAAGCGACGACACAAAAGTGTTGATTTCATTTCGTACACGGTCAGAGATGACGTTTTGGATGACGGTTTGCGCTGTTTTTGCGAAAACACAGAAAATATGTTTGTGATGAACATTTTTTTTACCGGAATTGTGAATTGGGATCCGGCGCAAACCGGTTTCTCGGATCGTCTTCTTTTGAAGAAAGTCGGCATTCCAGCAAAAAAACGCTCCCGAATCGCCGCGTCATCTGGGTCACGGTGTAGTGTTTTGCACGCGAGGTTCAAACCGATAATGTAGTGGATCTGCAGCGTCATCAGTCCACAGAGATCTCACACGCCGCTGTCTTACCAACGTGTGTGTGTGTGTGTGTGTGTTTGTGTGTGTGTGTGTGTGTGTACATTGTGTGAAAATGATTAGTATTTATTCACTTATTGTATCCCCTTTTTATGCAATCTCCACCCCCCCCCAGTGAACCCCGCCCCTTTTCACAAAGCTTTCCAAACCTGTGGTGTGAAGAAACGTCTCGGCTTCACGGCCCTTTAATTCGGACACTTCCGAGATGAACACGACGTTCTTGACATCCTCTTAACGTGGCGTGTCAAACGTGTTCTCTCCGCAGGATAAACGAAGCTCCGACGCTGGGTTTCGAGCGCGATGTGGGTCGCAGGACGACGCACCACGTGATGTATCCCGAAAGCGCCGTCAGCCTGCACAACTCCAGCACCAGCGTTCTGTTCGTCCCGTTCAAAACTCTCGACCTCGAGTGGCTCGTCAGCGCTCTCACCGTCGGGAACATAACCTTGTGAGAGCGTCCGCCGCGACACTCGCACTCCAGTCTCTGCGCCGTTATGTCCAGCTGTTACTATAACATCTGTAACATTTTCATTCATTATAAACATCTGGCTGTTACTATCGAAATATACCATGTTCAATTATTGTAACATTTTAACCAATCAAAATCCAGCTGTTAATTGACACCTAATCAATCAGCAATCCAGCTGTTACTGTACAAACGAGAACCTTTCAATTAACTGTCGCCGTCTAACCAATCAAAATCCAGCTGTTAGTATAGCATCGAGAATGTGTTGGTTAATAAATACCTTATATAGCAGTGAAATCCAGATGTTTCTGACGCCTTTTAACCAAACAGCATCCATACAAAAAAAATCTGAATCCAGATGTTACTATAGTAATGAAAACTTCTTCATTAAGCAAAATCTTGTAACGAATCTGAATCCAGATGTTGCTATAGAAACAAAACTGGTGTAATTAATTACCACGTTCTTACCAATCAGAATCCAGCTGTTACAAAAGAAACGAAAATGTGTTTATTAATTAAAACCTTTTCACCAGAAAAATCCAGCTGTTTCTATAGAAACAGTTCATTTTCTAACCAATCAGATCCCCCCGCTGTTTCCATAGAAACTATTAATTGGCACCTTCTCATCAATTAAAATCCAGCTGTTACTATATCAAACATCCTGTCTTTATTAATTGGTACCTTCTAGCCAATCAGAATCCAGTTCATCTGTAAGGAATTCTAACCAATCAGAATTCAGTATTTATAAACGTGTGCTGATTAATCAAGAAAACAGAAGAGTTTAATCGCTTCCATAATAATTCTCTTCCTCCCTCTCTTTCTCTCTCTTTCTCTCTCTCTCTCTAACTCTCTGTCTATCTCTCTATCATCATCTCTCTCTCTAACTCTCTGTCTATCTCTCTATCATCATCTCTCTCTCTCTCTCTGTCTCTCTTTCTGTCATCATCTCTCTCTATCTCTCTCTAACTTTCTGTCTATCTCTCTATCTCTCTCTCTCTCTCTGTCTATCTCTCTATCATCATCTCTCTATCTCTCTCTATCTCTCTCTAACTGTCTATCTCTCTATCATCATCTCTCTCTCTCTCTCTCTCTAACTCTGTATATCTCTCTATCTCTCTCTAACTTTAGTCTATCTCTCATTTATCTATCCTCTCTCTAACTCTTGATAAGAGGGAGGAGAGAGAGAGAAGGAAGAGAGGAGAGAGAGATGAGAAGGGGGATGGAGAATAGAGAGAGAGAGGGGAGAGAAAAAGAGAAAGAGGAGAGAGAGATAGAAGGGAAGAGGATAAAAAAAGAAAAAAAAAAAAAAGAAGAGAGAAAAAAAAAAACCAAGGGAGCAGGAGAAGGTGACCCGTCGCCCGGACGCATGCCCCGCGCCGCGCAGCCGGCGCGCATCGCGGGCGGAGCGATGCTCCCTCAGGCGCACTCGACGCGCGGGCGAGCGAGAGAGCAACGCGAGCCCGACGCGCAGCGCGGACGCGAGCGAGGAAAGAGAGAAAAATGAGAGAGAGATCGCCCGGGCGAAAAGGGCAGAGCGCGACAAGGGGGGGGTGGTGGGGGGGTTGCGTGGTATTGTGGGGAGGGAGGCGAGACAGAGAGGCGAGCACGCAAAGCGAGAGAGACGCGAGTCTGGAAGAGGAGAGAAAGAGAGAGAGATAGAGACGAGAGAGGCATAGAGATACAGGGGCGGTCGGAGAGAGAGATCGCGAGGGATAGTCTACGTATATCCCATTCTCTCTCTCTCCTCTATCTCCTCTCTCTCTCTCTCTCTCTCTCTCTCTCTCTCTCTCTCTCTCTCTCTCTTTTTTCTCTTTATATCTCTCTCCCCCCCTCTCTCTCTGTTTCTGTCTCAGCACCTACATGCCGGTTTTACCAAAGATCAGCGTTAACAGAGACAATGTGAGACGATTTTTATCTTTTCATCACCGTCATTTTTGTTTTGTTATTTTCTTCTGGCTCTTGGGTTCCATGTCTCACGCTGCTGTGTGTGTGTGTGTGTGTGTGTGTGTGTGTGTGTGTGTGTGTGTTGGTGTTGGTGTATAACCCCTCATTCATGAAGTATGTGTATGAAGTGTGGTTGGAGAATCACGGCCAATATCCATCAACAGGCTTCCTGACGCTCATCTTCGCTCTGCACGTCTGTGACGAGGTACCGTACTGCCCCCTACTGTCCCAAATACCCCATTACCGTTATTTATTATAACCATACTGCCCCCTACTGTCCCAAATACCCCATTACCGTTATTTATTATAACCATACTGCCCCCTACTGTCCCAAATACCCCATTACCATTATTAATTATAACCATACTGCCCCTACTGTTGTCCCAAATACCCCATTACCATTATTATTATAACCATACTGCCCCCTACTGTCCCAAATACCCCATTAGCCATTATTAATTATAACCATACTGCCCCCTACTGTCCCAAATACCCCATTACCATTATTAATTATAACCATAATGCCCCCTACTGTCCCAAATACCCCATTACCATTATTAATTATAACCATACTGCCCCCTACTGTCCCAAATACCCCATTACCATTATTAATTATAACCATACTGCCCCCTACTGTCCCAAATACCCCATTACCATTATTAATTATAACCATACTGCCCCCTACTGTCCCAAATACCCCATCACCATTATTTATTATAACCATACTGCCCCCTACTGTCCCAAATACCCCATCACCATTATTTATTATAACCATACTGCCCCCTACTGTCCCAAATACCCCATCACCATTATTTATTATAACCATACTGCCCCCTACTGTCCCAAATACCCCATCACCATTATTTATTATAACCATACTGCCCCCTACTGTCCCAAATACCCCATCACCGTTATTTATTATAACCATACTGCCCCCTACTGTCCCAAATACCCCATTACCGTTATTTATTATAACCATACTGCCCCCTACTGTCCCAAATACCCCATTACCATTATTAATTATAACCATACTGCCCCCTACTGTCCCAAATACCCCATCACCATTATTTATTATAACCATACTGCCCCCTACTGTCCCAAATACCCCATCACCATTATTTAATTATAACCATACTGCCCCCTACTGTCCCAAATACCCCATTACCATTATTTATTATAACCATACTGCCCCCTACTGTCCCAAATACCCCATTACCATTATTATTATAACCATACTGCCCCCTCCTGTCCCAAATACCCCATCACCATTATTTATTATAACCATACTGCCCCCTACTGTCCCAAATACCCCATCACCATTATTTATTATAACCATACTGCCCCCTACTGTCCCAAATACCCCATCACCATTATTTATTATAACCATACTGCCCCCTACTGTCCCAAATACCCCATCACCATTATTTATTATAACCATACTGCCCCCTACTGTCCCAAATACCCCATCACCATTATTTATTATAACCATACTGCCCCCTACTGTCCCAAATACCCCATCACCATTATTTATTATAACCATACTGCCCCCTACTGTCCCAAATACCCCATCACCATTATTTATTATAACCATACTGCCCCCTACTGTCCCAAATACCCCATCACCATTATTTATTATAACCATACTGCCCCCTACTGTCCCAAATACCCCATTACCATTATTAATTATAACCATACTGCCCCTACTGTTGTCCCAAATACCCCATTACCATTATTATTATAACCATACTGCCCCCTACTGTCCCAAATACCCCATTACCATTATTTATTATAACCATACTGCCCCCTACTGTCCCAAATACCCCATCACCATTATTTATTATAACCATACTGCCCCCTACTTACAAACCCCCAGTAATTATAAACCATTACTGTCTGTCCAAATACCCCATTACACCATTATTAATTATAACCATACTGCCCCCTACTGTCCCAAATACCCCATTACCATTATTTATTATAACCATACTGCCCCCTACTGTCCCAAATACCCCATTACCGTTATTAATTATAACCATACTGCCCCCTACTGTCCCAAATACCCCATTACCATTATTAATTATAACCATACTGCCCCCTACTGTCCCAAATACCCCATTACCATTATTTAATTATAACCATACTGCCCCCTACTGTCCCAAATACCCCATTACCATTATTTAATTATAACCATACTGCCCCCTACTGTCCCAAATACCCCATCACCATTATTTATTATAACCATACTGCCCCCTACTGTCCCAAATACCCCATTACCATTATTATTATAACCATACTGCCCCCTACTGTCCCAAATACCCCATTACCGTTATTTATTTTATGTTGTTTGCTTGTTTGTTTGCCTTTTTTAATTACATTTGTACATTTTATTCTTTATATACATTTTAGCTGCTTTATTCCATAAAGATTTAAGGAGATAAAAGCTTCACATCGACATATTAAATATTTATTTATATTTGTGTTTATTAATAATTATGCTGGGTTTGTACAATTACATTTTGAGGGACACTGTGGGATTGTGTTGAAGGTTAATACATTTGTTAGAGCCTTTAAGTTGAAAGTAATTTATTTGAACTATATGAAAAGTGTTATGAAACGATTTGCGTTTGTGTTATTTGATTGGTGTTGTTCGTTCCTCAGGTGAATGTTTTCGGTTTCGGGGCCGATCCCGATGGGAACTGGCATCATTACTGGGAGGAGAACGCGATGAGCGGTGCGTTTAAGGAGACGGGCGTTCACAACGCCGACTACGAGTACAACATCACGCAGCTCCTCGCTCAGAAAGACAAAATCCGGCTGTTTAAAGGCTTTTAGGGTCCTGGCGGTTCACCCGCCTGAAACAGGAAGTGAGATCAGATCACACAGTTGGGGGTGGGGGGGTTTGAAGGAGGTGAAGGGTTTCCCTCGGGGCAGCAGTGAGATTGGAACTCGCAGCCTCCTGGCAGAGTGCTCCGGATCATCTGCTACTTCAGCTGTATCGTGCTGATTTGAGTCTCCATCACTCACTTTGTCTGTTTTCTCCGAGTCTGGACAGGTGCGCGGGAACGCAGTGATCGACGCCGTCTGACGTCTGGTTTCCATTCCTGATCTTAAACTTGAGTCTTTTCTGATCACTTCCTGCTTCTCGGAGGTTTAACTCGTCGTTATGTCCTGGTTTTGAGATTTCAGCGGTCCGGTTCATTTGAGTTTGAGTGATTGTTGCTCCAGTGTTCCGGGGACGAGAATACACGGCGTGTGTTTATTTCATTCCTGTCTTTTATTTTATTGTATTTATTTTTATTTTTTAATGCATCTCTAATCTTCTGGAGTGTAAAGTTTCTCTCTCTGTTTCTCCATCACTGACTTGTGTTGCTCCGCCCACATCCACCATCACAGTCATTACAAATTGCAGTTTGATTGCCTGAGACAGACAGACAGACAGACAGACATGCTGACAGGCAGACAGACAGACAGGCAGACAGACAGACCGGCAGACCGACAGACAAGCAAACCGACAGACAGACAGACAGGCAGGCAGGCAGACAGGCAGACCGACAGACAGGATAGATAGACAGGCAGACAGACAGACAGACAGACAGACAGACAGACAGACAGACAGACAGACAGACAGACAGACAGGCAAACAGACAGACAGACAGACAGACAGGCAAACAGACAGACAGACAGACAGACGACAGACAGACAGACAGACAGACAGACAGACCGAGGCAAGACAGAATAGACAGACAGACAGACCAGACAGACGACAGACAGACAGACAGACAGAACAGGACAAGACAGACCAGACAGACAGGACAGACAGGACAGACAGACGACCGCAGACAGGCAGACCGCAAAACCGAAACAGACAGACTGACAGGCAGACAGACAGGCAGACCGACAGACAGACCGACAGGCAGACAGACAGGCAGACCGACAGACAGACAGGTGTATAGTGTATAAATCAGATGCGATTCTTCGCTCTGACTTCCTGAAGTGCCTTCAGAGACATTCTCTACATAATGAAGTGTTTTCCAGCTGTGAGACTTTCAGTTCTGTAACTTTCCTGCTTTAGAAATTCAATAAACACACTTCTGCTCTAATGCTGTTTAATGGTTGTGTTAGAAATTAGATGAAAATCTAAGAAATGAAAGGTTAAAAAGGAAAAAACGAAAAATGCGAGATGCAATTCACACACTGAAACATCAGATGGCGCCAAATTGACATTAAAAAGAGAGAGAGATTGTGCTCTTTTATAGGAACCTGGTGTTCAGGGAACAAAATACAGAAAAATCAATTCATTATTAGTTAATGAATAAATTAATTCACCTGTCAATATGGTATTATTATTATTATTATTATTATTATTATTATTATTATTATTATTATTATTATTATTATTATTATTAGAAACTGAATATAATAATAATAGACGCACCTACAAAATAGTTTCACTCATCACGTCCTGGACTCCACAAGGACTGTACAGACAGTGTGCTGTGATGTCCAACAGCAGGTTCTTAGCCAGAAGATCACTGTGAGTTCTGTGGGTTTGAACTCTGTGATGTTCCTCAAACCATTCCTGACTCGTGTGTTGTGTTTCTGGGGAAATGAATCTCCTCGAAGCGAAGACGCTCAGTAAGTCTGTGACTTTAAAGTATCAAGAACTCCAGAAACCAGGATTTTTCCAGCAGGACATCACTGGTCTTCCACCACCTGTCTTCTTCCCATAATGCACAGTGCCGTTTCTTTTACAGGTATAAAAGCAGTCATGCACATGACGGGGAAGAAAAGAAAAGCATCATTTATGAGATCAGATTCAGGGTTGTGTTCGGGATGATGCTCTGAGGTTCAGACGTTACAGGAGACCTTCCCAGCCTTTGTTCCACAGGAACATATGAGGATCCATGTCCCACTGTTCATCTCTGCTTCCTCCTGTCGGTTGGAGATCTGTTCCAGACGATGAAGATCTCCAAGTTCAAATTAAGGAGAAATTTCAAGCTGCTGAATCAGAAGAGGGGACACAGGGGTTTAGTGTTTAACACGTTCGCCTCACACACGCCACCAGGGTCCGGGTTCGATTCCTGTCTCGGCCATGTGTGTGTGGAGTTTGCATGTTCTCCCCGTGTCTCAGGGGTTTTTTCTCCGGGTTCTCCGGTTTCCTCCCCCGGTCCAAAAACATGCACGGTAGGTTGATTGGCACCTTGGAAAATTGTCCCTAGTGTATGAATGTGTGTGTGTGTGTGTGTGTGTGTGTGTGTGTGTGTGTGTGTGTGTGTGTGTGTGTGATGTGATTGTGTGTGTGTGTGTGTGTGTGTGTGTGATGGGTTGGCATTCCATCCAGGGTGTATCCTGCCTTAATGCCCATAGACGCCTGAGATAGACACAGACTCCCCGTGACCCGAGGGAAGATCGGATAAAGCGCTAGAAGATGAATGAATGAATGAATGAATGAATCAGAAGACGTCCTATAAAACTGGGTGGCGAAGAAAAGAACAAGAACAAGCTACAGGAGGGGGAAAAAGTCTATGTATTTAGTCTGTATAAAGTCTGACTAAAAGTATAAAGTCTGTATATTTATTTAGGGATGCAGGCTTATAAGGAGTGTTTACATTATTAATTAATATTATTGTTTACATCATTTTATTTGATGCTATATGAATTTTTAATCTATTTCAATAACAGAGTAAACAAAAAATATTACAGAAGGAAGTTCTGTACGGGGTGTTATGGTGTCTGACCAGCAGGGGGCAGTGTTTGACTCTCCGGAATCCCGCATCTTGCTGCTGTAAATAATCATCTCTGGTGTGGGTGTGTGTGTGTGTGTGTGTGTGTGTGTGTGTGTGTGTGTGTGTGTGTGTGTGTGTGTGTGTGTGTGTGTGTGTTGTGTGTGTGTGTGTGTGTGTGTGTGTGTGTGATGACATGTGTTGATGTTCCTGGTGATTTGATTTCAGTCATGTGGAAGTTTGTAATTTCTGATTTATGTCACAAAGCAAACAACAAGTGTATTATTCACAATACACACATCCTCTTTCCTCTATTTCTGTCTGTCTGTCTCTCTCTCTCTGTCTGTCTCTATTTCTCTTTTGTGTCTGTTTTTATCTTTTTTCTATCTATCTATCTATCTATCTATCTATCTATCTATCTATCTATCTATCTATCTATCTATCTATCTATATCTGTCTGTCTGTCTGTCTGTCTGTCTGTCTGTCTGTCTGTCTGTCTGTCTATCGATATCTATTTATCTATCTATCTATCATAAGCCTGCGTAACATGTCAGAATAAAACATGTCATCAGTCAGAATTAACAAAGACAAAGCAGTGAAGAAATCTTCCAGAAAGGAATCAAATAAAATGTCATAAAGTGTCGTTATCATTATTATTATAATGGAATAATAAAGTGGCGATATCAGTGGAATAAAGCATAAGGAAGATGAAGCTGCACTGCAAAATAGCTATAGAAGTACATTCACTCCGATTCTGTAGTTTAGAGCTGCAGCATGTACGACCTCTCAGTGCTGCACCAGTTCATCCAGTGTGAGAGAGCGAGAGAGAGAGAGAGAGAGAGAGAGAGAGAGAGAGAGAGAGAGAGAGGGAGAGACAGAGAGAGAGAGAGAGAGAGATCTGTATTTGTTTTGGTGTGGGTGTACAGTACTTGGTGTGGGTGTACAGTATTTGGTGTGGGTGTACAGTATTTGGTGTGGGTGTACAGTACAGTTTGGTGTGGGTGTACAGTATTTGGTGTGGGTGTGGGTGTACAGTATTTGGTGTGGGTGTACAGTATTTGGTGTGTGTACAGTATTTGGTGTGGGTGTACAGTATTGGTGGGGTGTGGGTGTACAGTCACAGTGTGTATTTGGTCTGGTTGTAGTTGTAGTTGTACAGTTTTTGGTGTGGGTGTACAGTATTTGGTGTGGGTGTGTGTGTGGTGTACAGTTTTTGGTGTGGGTGTACAGTATTGGTGTGTGTGTGTACAGTATTTGGTGTGTGGGTGTACAGTATTTGGTGTGGGTGTACAGTATTTGGTGTGGGTGTGGGTGTACAGTATTTGGTGTGGGTGTACAGTATTTGGTGTGGGTGTACAGTATTTGGTGTGGGTGTGGGTGTACAGTATTTGGTGTGGTGTGTGGGTTTATAGTACTTTGTGTGGGTGTACAGTATTTGGTGTGGGTGTGGGTGTACAGTATTTGGTGTGGGTGTACAGTATTTGGTGTGGGTGTACAGTATTTGGTGTAGGTGTACAGTACAGTATTTGGTGTGGGTGGGTGTTACAGTATTTGTGTGGGTGTACAGTATTTGGTGTGGGTGTTGTGTGTTGGTAGTACAGTATTTGGTGTGTGTGTGTACAGTATTTGGTGTGTGTACAGGTGTACAGTATTTGGTGTGGGTGTACAGGGTGTGGGTGTACAGTATTTGGTGTGGGTGTACAGTATTTGGTGTGGGTGTACAGTATTTGGTGTGGGTGTACAGTATTTGGTGTGTACAGGTTTTGTGTAGTGTACAGTATTTGGTGTGGGTGTACATTATTTGGTGTGGGTGTGGGTGTACAGTAATTGGTGTGGGTGTGGGTGTACAGTATTGGGTGGTGTGGTGTACAGTATTTGGTGTGTAGGGTGGTGTGTGTATTACAGGTGTGGTTTAGTACCTGTATTTGGTGTGGGTGTACATTATTTGGTGTGTGGTGTATTTGGTGTGGGTGTGGGTGTACAGTATTTGGTGTGGGTGTGGCTGTACAGTATTTGGTGTGGGTGTACAGTATTGGTGTTGTGGGTGTACAGTATTTGGTGTGGGTGTGGGTGTACAGTATTTGGTGTGGGTGTACAGTATTTGGTGTATTTGGTGTGGGTGTGGGTGTACAGTAATTGGTGTGGGTGTACAGTATTTGGTGTGGGTGTACAGTATTTGGTGTGGGTGTGGGTGTACAGTATTTGGTGTGGGTGTACAGTACTTTGGTGTGGGTGTACAGTATTTGGTGTAGGGTGGTGTGGGTGTGGGTGTACAGTATTTGGTGTGGGTGTACAGTACTTGGTGTGGGTGTACAGTATTTGGTGTGGGTGTACAGTATTTGGTGTGGGTGTGGGTGTGGGTGTACAGTATTTGGTGTGGGTGTACAGTATTTGGTGTGGGTGTGTGGTGTACAGTATTTGGTGTGGGTGTGGGTGTACAGTATTTGGTGTGGGTGTACAGTATTTTGGTGTGGGTGTACAGTATTTGGTGTGTGTGTGTGGGTGTACAGTATTTGGTGTGGGTGTGGGTGTACAGTATTTGGTGTGGGGTGTGGGTGTACAGTACTTGGTGTGGGTGTGGGTGTACAGTATTTGGTGTGGATGTGGGTGTACAGTATTTGGTGTGGGTGTGGGTGTACAGTATTTGGTGTAGGTGTACAGTATTTGGTGTGGGTGTAGGGTGTACAGTATTTGGTGTGGGTGTACAGTACTTGGTGTGGGTGTACAGTATTTGGTGTGGGTGTACAGTATTTGGTGTGTGTGTGGGTGTACAGTATTTGGTGTGGGTGTACAGTATTTGGTGTGGGTGTGGGTGTACAGTATTTGGTGTGGGTACAGTGGTGTGATAGTACTTTGTGTGGGTGTACAGTATTTGGTGTGGATGTACAGTACTTGGTGTGGGTGTACAGTAATTGGTGTGGGTGTACAGTATTTGGTGTGGGTGTGGTGTGGGTACAGTATTTGGTGTGGGTGTACAGTATTTGGTGTGGTGTGGGTGTACAGTATTTGTGTGTAGTTGTACAGTATTTGGTGTGGGTGTACATTATTTGGTGTGGGTGTGGGTGTACAGTATTGGTGTGGGTGTGGGTGTACAGTATTTGGTGTGGGTGTACAGTATTTGGTGTGGGTGTACAGTATTTGGTGTGGTGTACAGTATTTTGGTGTGGGTGTACAGTACTTTGTGTGGGTGTACAGTATTTGGTGTGGATGTACAGTACTTGGTGTGGGTGTACAGTTTGGTGTGGGTGTACAGTATTTGGTGTGGTTGTATTGGTGTGGGTGTACAGTATTTGGTGTGGGTGTGGGTGTACAGTATTTGGTGTGGGTGTACAGTATTTGGTGTGGGTGTGGGTGTTACAGTATTTGTATGGTGGGTGTCCCTCAGTAGTGGTGTATGTGTACAGTTTGGTGTGGGTGTACAGTACTTGGTGTGGGTGTACAGTATTTGGTGTGGGTGTGGGTGTACCAGTATTTGGTGTGGGTGTGGGTGTACAGTATTTGGTGGGTGGGTGTGGGTGGTATTTGGTGTGGGGTTGTACAGTATTTGGTGTTTGTGTGTGGGTTGTACAGTATTTGGTGTGGGTGTCTTTGTTGTAGGTTGTCTGTACGTATTTGGTGTGGGTTGTGCGGGTGTTCCCCTTCTCTTTGACAGTTTTGGTGTGGGTTGGGGGGTGTGTGGGGTGTACAGTATTTGGTGTGGGTGTGGGTTGTTTGACAGTATTTGGTGTGTGGGTGGGTACAGTACTTGGTGGGGTGTGGGTTGTACAGTATGTGGCTGGGTTGTGTGTACAGTATTTGGTGTGGGTGTACAGTTTGGTGGGTGTGGGTACAGTATTTGGTGTGGGTGTACAGTTTGGTGTGGTGTACAGTATTTGGTGTGGGTGTACAGTATTTGTGTGTGTGGGTGTACAGTATTTGGTGTGGGTGTACAGTATTTGGTGTGGGTTGTACAGTATTTGGTGTGGGTGTACAGTTTTTGGTGTGGGTGTACAGTATTTGGTGTGGGTGTATTTGGGTGGGTGTACAGTATTTGGTGTGGGTGTACAGTATTTGGTGTAGTTGTACAGTATTTGGTGTGGGTGTACATTATTTGGTGTGGGTGTGGGTGTACAGTAATTGGTGTGGGTGTGTTACAGGTGTACAGTATTTGGTGTGGGTGTACAGGGTGTACAGTATTTGGTGTGGGTGTACAGTATTTGGTGTGGGTGTGTACAGTATTTTGGTGTGGGGTGTCCTGGTGTGGGTGTGGGTGTACAGTATTTGGTGTGTGTGTGTGGGTGTACAGTATTTGGTGTGGGTGTGGGTGTACAGTATTTGGTGTGGGTGTACAGTATTTGGTGTGGGTGTGTACAGTTTGGTGTGGTGTACAGTACTTTGGTGTGGGTGTACAGTATTGGTGTGGGTGTGGGTGTACAGTATTTGGTGTGGGTGTATTTGGTGTGGGTGTACAGTACAGTTTTGGTGTGGGTGTGGGTGTACAGTATTTGGTGTGGGTGTGGGTGTACAGTATTTGGTGTGGGTGTGTACTTGGTGTGGGTGTGGGTGTACAGTATTTGGTGTGGGTGTGCATTTGGTGTGGGTGTGGGTGTACAGTATTTGGTGTGGGTGTGTGTGGTGTACAGTATTTGGTGTGGGTGTTACAGTATTTGGTGTGGGTGTGGGTGTACAGTAATTGGTGTGGGTGTACAGTATTTGGTGTAGGGTTGTACAGTATTTGGTGTGGGTGTACAGTTTTTGGTGTGGGTGTACAGTTTGGTGTTGGTGTGTACAGTATTTGGTGTGGGTGTACAGTATTTGGGTGTGGTGTGGGTGTACAGTATTTGGTGTGGGTGTACAGTATTTGGTGTGGGTGTGGGTGTACATTATTTGGTGTGGGTGTGGGTGTACAGTATTGGTGTGGGTGTACAGTATTTGGTGTGTTGTACAGTATTTGTGTGGGTGTACAGTATTTGGTGTGGGTTTACAGTATTTGGTGTGGGTGTACAGTTTTTGGTGTGGGTGTACAGTATTTGGTGTGGGTGTGTGGGTGTGGGTGTACAGTATTTGGTGTGTGTACAGTATTTGGTGTATGTACAGTATTTGGTGTGGGTGTACAGTATTTGGTGTGGGTGTACAGTATTTGGTGTGTGTGTGTGGGTGTACAGTATTTGTGTGGGTGTACAGTATTTGGTGTGGGTACAGTACTTGTGGGTGTACAGTATTTGGTGTGGGTGTGGGTGTACAGTATTTGTGGGTGTGGGTGTGGCTGTACAGTTTTGGTGTGGGTGTACAGTATACAGTATTGTGGGTGTACAGTATTTGGTGTGGGTGTACAGATTTGGTGTGGGTGTGGGTGTACAGTATTTGGTGTGGGTGTACAGTATTTGGTGTGGGTGTACAGTATTTGGTGTGGGTGTGGGTGTACAGTATTTGGTGTGGGTGTACAGTATTTGGTGTGGGTGTACAGTATTGGTGTGGGGTGTGGTTGTGTACAGTATTTGGTGTGGGTGTACAGTATTTGGTGTGGGTGTACAGTATTTGGTGTGGGTGTATTTGGGTGGGTGTACAGTATTGTGTGTGGTGTGTACAGTATTTGGTGTGGGTGTACACAGTAATTTGGTGTGGGTGTACAGTATTTGGTGTGGGTGGTGTGGGTGTACAGTATTTGGGGTGTGTGGTGTACAGTATTTGGTGTGGGTGTACATACAGTATTTGGTGTGGGTGTGGGTGTACAGTATTTGGTGTGGGTGTACAGTATTTGTGGTGTACAGTACTTGGTGTGGGTGTACAGTATTTGGTGTGGGTGTGGGTGTACAGTATTGGTGGTGTGGGTGTGGGTGTGTGGTGTGGGTGTACAGTATTTGGTGTGGGTGTGGGTGTATATCAGTATTTGGTGTTCTGGTCCAGAGGCCAACAGCTTACTCACTGGGCTCTCACCTCGTCAGGGACACGATTGGGGCGCTTTTGATTTTTTCAGATCCGAACAAATTTTACATTGTGGACGGATTTGTTTGTATCGGCGAAAGTTATATATTTATACTCGGCGTATAACAGTTACAATCTGAGTTCTCTGAGGAATGTGTTAAGATGTTAAGTTTCATCTCCACCTCACACTTGCATGCAGTTTCACTGCTGTATTTATTATTAGTATTATTCATTTATTTATTTCATTTCCAGGATGCACGGTGGTTTAGTGGTTAGCATGTTAGCCTCACACCGCCAGGGTCCGGGTTCGAGTCCCTCACAAAAAAACACCCTGGAAGGTGTCCCGGTAGTGACTTGCCACGGTTCTGTCCTCTTAATAATAATAATAATAATATTAATATTAATAGTAATAATAATAGCAGGCACGGTGGTTTAGTGGTTAGCACGTTCGCCTCACACCGCCAGGGTCCGGGTTCGATTCCCGTCTCGGCCATGTGTGTGTGGAGTTTGTACATGTTCTCCCCGTGCCTCAGGGGGTTTTTCTCCGGGTTCTCCGGTTTCCTCCCCCGGTCCAAAAACATGCACGGTAGGTTGATTGGCACCTTGGAAAATTGTCCCTAGTGTGTGATTGTGTGTGTGTGTGTGTGTGTGTGTGTGTGTGTGTGTGTGTGTGTGTGTGTGTGTGTGTGTGTGTGTGTGTGTGTGTGTGTGATGGGTTGGCATTCCATCCAGGGTGTATCCTGCTTTAATGCCCATAGACTCCTCAAATAGACACAGACTACCCGTGACCTGAGAGAAGATCGGATAAAGAGGTAGAAGATGAATGAATGAATGAATGAATGAATGAATGAATAATAATTTCGAAACATACACAACAATGGCAGGGACTTTATACCAGAAATACGATGTCTAGTGCACAAAAAAATGCCATTTATAATCTGCCGTAAAACTCTTGATTTTGTTTTGCATGTGCGTGAAATCACTGACGCTGGAATATGGTTTCTTTAGTTAAATAAGAATGTTCCCTGTAGGGGGCGCCACATCGGATCGTCCTTCACACAACAAAAGTCTTTTATTTTATTCGATTTTATTTGTGTTTATTTTAACTGTATAAAATAACTATAAAATATGATGCCAGTACATAAAGGGTTAAAGTGAATGTTGGTGTCTTCAGGAGGCCATACAAAGCCGTGGATGTGGAGTGTGTGTTCACAGCCGCTCGAGTGTGAGTGAGAACAGGAAGTGATTCGTTTTGTAATATTCCTTTGTGGATTGTCGTGCTGTGACTCGCCGCGACTCCGTGACTCAGAAACGGATGATCAGGTGACGTCCGACTTCCTGTTTCTGCCGGGTTCCTCTTCTCCTCTCGGCTCATCTCCGTGAACTGTTCCTCACCTCTCTGACCTCCATGTGAAGCTGATCCATGACGAGTCTCTCGGGAAAAGTAAATAAAACCCCCTGAGACACGCTCGCACTGATACAGAACTTTTTACCCTTCCCACTCATCCATCTTCATCTCCCGCTCCTGCTCTGTTCATCTTTATTTCCTCATATTTTATATACATGGAAGCTCAAAAGTATGTGGACACCCCCTTCCCCACTTTACATGAGTATATTCCACTAGTGGCTTTAGAGGATTTATTTTGATCATAATCATAATAACAATAAATAACAATAAATAATGAAACAATAATGATATAATATATATATATATATATATATATATATAATGATATATAATAATAAATAATAACAATAATGATAAATAACAATAATGCAAAAAAAAATAATAATATAATAATAATAATAATAATATAATATAAATAATAAATAATAATAATATATAGTATATATATATATATATATATATATATATATATATATATATCTAATGATATATAATTCATATATATAATAATAATAATATATAAAACTTCACTTCATGATATAATAATATAATAATAATAATAATAATAATAATAATGAATAAATAATGATAATTTTAAAAATAATAATAATAACAATAATATAATAATATATTAAATTAATTATATGTAATACTACTAATACTACTACTACTACTAATAATAATAATAATAATAATACACAGTACAGTAAGGTCAGGCCCAAAGTAATTAGGTCAGCTTGACTTTTTCCATCCAAAAGTACGTAGTTCCTTTCTTTAACTATGAGTGTAGACGGATGTTATGGGAGTTTTTTTTTTTACTTTTGGATTAAACAACCAAACCAGTTCCAAACCAGTTCCAGCACGAAGCCATGGAGATCAGCACTGGAAAATGTGGAAGATTTCCTGAGGATGAACCTCCAAAACCTCCTCATCATCTCACCTACAACCTGACTTCACCCCTGTACACCCCTGTGTCTCCAAACCTCCTCATCATCATCATCTCACCTACAACCTCACTTCACCCCTGTACACCCCTGTGTCTCCAAACCTCCTCATCATCATCACCTCTCACCTACAACCTCACTGACTTCACCCCTGTACACCCCTGTGTCTCCAAACCTCCTCATCATCATCATCATCTCACCTACAACCTGACTTCACCCCTGTACACCCCTGTGTCTCCAAACCTCCATCATCATCTCACCTACAACCTGACTTCACCCCTGTACACCCCTGTGTCTCCAAACCTCCTCATCATCATCATCTCACCTACAACCTGACTTCACCCCTGTACACCCCTGTGTCTCCAAACCTCAACATCATCATCTCACCTACAACCTGACTTCACCCCTGTACACCCCTGTGTCTCCAAACCTCCTCATCATCATCATCATCTCACCTACAACCTGACTTCACCCCTGTACACCCCTGTGTCTCCAAACCCTCATCATCATCATCTCACCTACAACCTGACTTCACCCCTGTACACCCCTGTGTCTCCAAACCCTCATCATCATCATCTCACCTACAACCTGACTTCACCCCTGTACACCCCTGTGTCTCCAAACCTCATCATCATCTCACCTACAACCTGACTTCACCCCTGTACACCCCTGTGTCTCCAAACATCATCATCATCTCACCTACAACCTCACTTCACCCCTGTACACCCCTGTGTCTCCAAACATCATCATCATCTCACCTACAACCTCACTTCACCCCTGTACACCCCTGTGTCTCCAAACCTCCTCATCATCATCATCATCTCACCTACAACCTGACTTCACCCCTGTACACCCCTGTGTCTCCAAACCTCCTCATCATCTCACCTACAACCTGACATCACCCCTGTACACCCCTGTGTCTCCAAACCCTCATCATCATCATCTCACCTACAACCTGACTTCACCCCTGTACACCCCTGTGTCTCCAAACCTCCTCATCATCATCATCATCTCACCTACAACCTGACTTCACCCCTGTACACCCCTGTGTCTCCAAACCTCCTCCTCATCATCATCTCACCTACAACCTGACTTCACCCCTGTACACCCCTGTGTCTCCAAACCTCCTCATCATCATCTCACCTACAACCTGACTTCACCCCTGTACACCCCTGTGTCTCCAAACCCTCATCATCATCATCATCATCTCACCTACAACCTGACTTCACCCCTGTACACCCCTGTGTCTCCAAACCTCTCATCATCTCACCTACAACCTGACTTCACCCCACCTGTACACCCCTGTGTCTCCAAACCTCCTCATCATCATCTCACCTACAACCTGACTTCACCCCTGTACACCCCTGTGTCTCCA
>JACRUU010000004.1:24653369-24678369 GCA_030449085.1 Kryptopterus vitreolus | reverse complement strand
ATGTGAGTGATGTTGCCGAAGTAAACCGCGGTCCCGGCGCGACCCCCCTTACAGCCTGGTCTGTTTAATATTAAGTGATGAATTGGAAATGCTAGCTCGTTCGGAGAGACGAGTGTTTAGACACCAAAAGCGGCCGTTTTGGGCATTTTTCGGGAGAGGGCGGGGATAGCGAGCGAAATTTTTGTCAAGCTCTTTGAGATTTCTAATGTTCAACATTTTCATAAGTAACTGTAATTTAATTACAAGTTTTTTTCCTCAGTAACTGTAAGGAATTACTGTTACTTTTATTTTGTATTTAAATGATGTAACTAGTTTACTTATTTTCCGGCTGACTTTTTTACTTCTTTTACATTTTCACATAAGTATCTGTACTTTATACATTTTAAAAATAGCCCTCGTTACTCCTATTTATTCATTTTAACTCCATCCGGAGAGAGGGAATGTGATTGTGATTGGATGAGATATAAATATATAACATTCCCACACACTATCGGTTTGTACGCGATCCATCGCACATGCACACGACACACACACACACACACACACACACACACACACACACACACCACACTTACACACACACTCCAGCGAGGACATAACCGGTGTTTGTGACAATCAGGCAAAAACTGCGGGACGAGTTTAAGCGAATCAAGAGAGAGATTATAATAGTGATGCTTTTGCACGCGTCACTAATGAAGTGTGAACGATATATAACGAACACGTACAAATGAACGGATCTTCTCCAACATATGAGAAGACTTTGGTCAAGACTAAGACTTACTCGAGACTAATTAATGAAAATTGTGGCTAAATATCGTCATCAACGAATCTTTACTCCGTGACGAAACCGAAGAGGAGACGCAAAGTCATGTGATGACTGGTCATGTGATGACGATTATAATGAGATTATAAAACGAGATTAAATGTGGTTTGCAAAATAAAACCTGTGATTATTTGGTCTCGTTTAGTGCGAAGACGAGACTAAAACTTACAATTTAAACAGGCCTCCAAACACACAACACTACTATAGACAATACCTTCTATTCAAATGCATTCAAATCAGTCCGAGAGCTCAGTGTGTGTGTGTGTGTGAAACCTTAGTTAAGTGAAACCTGAAACAGACTCTGTACAGGAAACAAACCAATTCACGTCACAAATAAAGGAAGTTGAGGATCAAAGCCTTTAACCCTATAAATGCTGATCTGTATATATGAGATAAATGTATTGGATTTAAGTTTCCACCAAATTAATTAGGATATAATGGACTGTAAAATATTCTAATGAATCACATGAACCAAATGATTTGAATGTAAAAGTTTCTCAGGATTTAATTTTGTATAGATCCTCGACTCGCATTGTAGGATCCCAGACAGTTTAATGTCCGAATGATTATTGTACAGACAAAAAAACAGAACACAAGAAAACGACTCTTCCAAAGTTTTACATCATCGCTGCAAAAAATGATTCGGGTGTGAATAGTGGATTGTGATTGGTGAATAGTGGATTGTGATTGGCTGGAAGGAGATCAGGTGTGAATAGTGGATTGTGATTGGCTGAAAGAGTTCAGGTGTGAATAGTGGATTGTGATTGGCTGGAAGGAAATTCAGGTGTGAATAGTGGATTGTGATTGGCTGGAAGGAGATTCAGGTGTGAATAGTGGATTGTGATTGGCTGGAAGGAGATTCAGGTGTGAATAGTGGATTGTGATTGGCTGGAAGGAGTTCAGGTGTGAATAGTGGATTGTGATTGGCTGGAGTTGGATTGTGATTGGATTGGATGGGCTGGAAGGAGGTTCTGGAGGTGTGAATAGTGGATTGTGATTGGCTGGAAGGAGATGATTGTGTGATTGGCTGAAGGTGTGAATAGTGGATTGTGATTGTCTGAAGGTGGAAGGAGGTTCAGGTGTGAATAGTGGATTGTGATTGGCTGGAAGGAGATTCAGGTGTGAATAGTGGATTGTGATTGGCTGGAAGGAGATTCAGGTGTGAATAGTGGATTGTGATTGGCTGGAAGGAGATTCAGGTGTGAATAGTGGATTGTGATTGGCTGGAAGGAGGATTCAGGTGTGAATAGTGGATTGTGATTGGCTGGAAGGTGTGAGTATTGAGAGTTCAGGTGTGTGAGATGTGTGTGGCTGGAATAGTGGATTGTGATTGGCTGGAAGGAGATTTCAGGTGTGAATAGTGGATTGTGATTGGCTGGAATGGAGGATTTGATTTGCAGGTGTGAATAGTGGATTGGATGGATGGTGGAATTGGATTGTGATTGGCTGGAAGGAGATTCAGGTGTGAATAGTGGATTGTGATTGGCTGGAAGGAGTGTGAATGATTCAGGTGGAAGGTTCAGGTGTGAATGTGCGGTTGAATAGTGGATTGTGATTGGCTGGAAAGGAGTTTCAGGTGTGAATAGTGGATTGTGATTGGCTGGAAAGGAGAGTTCAGGTGTGAATAGTGGATTGTGATTGGCTGGAAGGAGTTCAGGTGTGAATAGTGGATTGTGATTGGCTGGAAGGAGTTCAGGTGTGAATAGTGGATTGTGATTGGCTGGAAGGAGTTCAGGTGTGAATAGTGGATTGTGATTGGCTGGAAGGAGATTCAGGTGTGAATAGTGGATTGTGATTGGCTGGAAGGAGATTCAGGTGTGAATAGTGGATTGTGATTGGCTGAAAAGAGATCAGGTGTGAATAGTGGATTGTGATTGGCTGGAAGGAGATTCAGGTGTGGATAGTGGATTGTGATTGGCTGGAAGGAGATTCAGGTGTGAATAGTGGATTGTGATTGGTGTGAACTGGAAGGAGATTCAGGTGTGTTGAATAGTGGATTGTGATTGGCTTGGAAGGAGATTCAGGTGTGAATAGTGGATTGTGATTGGCTGGAAGGAGATTCAGGTGTGAATAGTGGATTGTGATTGGCTGGAAGGAGATTCAGGTGTGAATAGTGGATTGTGATTGGCTGGAAGGAGATTCAGGTGTGAATAGTGGATTGTGATTGGCTGGAAGGAGATTCATGGTTCAGGTGTGAATAGTGGATTGTGATTGGCTGGAAGGGATTGTGAGGCTGTGATAGTGGCTGGAGGAGATTCAGGTGTGAATAGTGTGATTGTGATTGGCTGGAAGGAGATTCAGGTGTGAATAGTGGATTGTGATTGGCTGGAAGAAGATTCAGGTGTAAATAGTGGATTGTGATTGGCTGGAAGGAGATTCAGGTGTGAATAGTGGATTGTGATTGGCTGAAAAGAGTTCAGGTGTGAATAGTCTAAACCAGGAAACCCCCAGCACCTAATATCTAACACCTTTACACTTTTCCTGAAAGTGGAAGTTCGGTGGATGAAGCTCTGAACTCACCTATCACTCTGACCCCATCTCCTCACCATCATGAGAATCTGTGAATAAATCATTTCACTAAAAGTCCTGCACTGGAAAACACACACATCGTGGTCTGCATGGTGTATATGCAGACTCGCCCTGATCCTGTCCATCTCCAGGACCACCAAAAAGCTCAACAATACATTTATGGCATTTGGCAGACGCCCTTATCCAGAGCGACTTACAACTGAGCAATTGAGGGTTAAGAGCCCACTAGCGGTAGCTTGGTGGTTGTGGGGTTTGAACCAGCGATCTTCTGGTCCACAGTCCAACACCCTAACCACTAAGCCACCACCTCCCAATAGCAGGAACCAATAGCCAAAAGGTTTATGGTTCAAGCCAACCAAAGGATGGTGGAAGGCACACATCAGTAGATCAGTGTTTAATATGTAGAACTTAAAATGGTGACCTCACACCAAACCGATGGAAAATGATTGCATCATTACGGTTGTGAAATCTTTTGTAGGGGGGAAATGATGCAATTAGTCAGGAGACCATGGACCTCGCTAGCCAAGCTATAACAGGAGGACAAAAAAATTAACATAGAATTTATTGTAGCTTACACGTTGCCGGTAAGATTGTTAAAAAAAAAACATGTGACGTGACAATTCCTGAAGAAAATATAAGTGATGCTTGCCGCTGCAAACCGCGGCTTCGGGCACGACCCCCTTAAAACCTGGTCCGTTTAATATTTAGCGTTGATATTCAAACAGCCAAACAAATGCTTTTTCGCCATGATTACCCATAATTCCCTGTGGTTTTTCGGATCGAGTGCAATATCAGTGCGATGTCCTCGCCGCACCGGACGAGTGGATACGTTGAAAAAGCCGTCAAAATGTTCCCCATTCATCTGTATGGGCCGGAACGACGCAGAATTCCTGAAATTCCGAGTGGGTCTGGGGTTAGAGAGTCATATGATGATATCAAATGTGTATGTCGGGTGAACACGGGGTCGAACAGCGGAGCATCAAATTTCCCCATTCATTCTCTATGGGACCGGAATGTCGCGGATTTCCCGAAATTCCGACCGTGTGTGGGGTTCGGCAGGTATATGATCGTGATCCACTCCGGATATATATATATATATATATATATATATATATATATATATATATATATATATATATATATAATAATATTCGGGGGCACAGTGGCTTAGTGGTTAGCACATTCACCTCATAGCTCCAGTGGTCTGGTTTCGATTCCCGTCTCGGCCATGTGTTTGCATGTTTGCAAACACGGCCAGGAGTTTGCATGTTCTCCCTGTGTTTGTAAAGATTGTAAAGATTATTAATATTTATTTTTACATCGCGTCTTGTTTTGAGGTTTACATCATGTGATATGTGACTGCAGAGAACGATTTTTCAGTCCATATTTTCTCTTCCATTTTTAGTTCATTGTTGTTGTTTTGATTAAAAGCATCGTCACGACGAGGCGGAAAACTGAATCTTGCATTTGGAAAAATCTCAGAACCATGACGGAATGAAACACACACCATCGATTTGGATCGTCTGCATGGGCCACCTGGACAAGCAAATTCTTACTACATGCAAATATTCTCAAGTAAACACGGATGAAACTTTTGGATATAAAGGTTTGTTTGTGCCCTCTGAGTAGCGACGCTCTCCGATCATCCCATCCGAGGACGCCAAAATGCTGCGGGTAATGGAGCGATGGACTCGCGATTGGCCTGCTTAAAGCGCAACAGTCTTTCTGCAACAGAGAAGGTCATGCTGACCCTGATGTCCAGCCATAACATGCACCAAGACAAACGAAACTCGGTTTAATTGCTGCTAGAACACGTCTACTTTGATCATGGCCCAAAAAAAATCTTTTCCATAAATGTACCATAAGTGAATACTTTTCATGTAACTGTAACAGATGTTATAATTGTAAAAATTTCACTCCAAATCTTTTCCTTTAGGAAAATTATTCATTAATATTTATTTCACTCTGGAAATTATTCATTTAGTATTCATTTCTGGTTAAATACAATGTTACTTTGTTTAGTGATGGTTTCAATTGTAATATATGGGACGTGGCTCCTTTAAGAATTGCGGTCCGGTTGCTTTTCCATATAAACTGGTGATACGTTTAAGTTCTACCACAAAAGAAAAAAGGGGTTTTATTGCATAATCCAGATTTGGGAATGCGATATGCTTCCGTAAGGTTCCATATGGTATATATTACCTGTTGTTAGTGTTGGTTAGTAATTAGTTACATGTAACATTCATTCATTCATCTTCTAGCGCTTTATCCGATCTTCCCTCGGGTCACGGGGAGTCTGTGTCTATCTCAGGCGTCTATGGGCATTAAGGCAGGATACACCCTGGATGGAATGCCAACCCATCGCAGGACACACACACACACACACACACACACACACACATTCATACACTAGGGACAATTTTTCAAGGTGCCAATCAACCTACCGTGTATGTTTTTGGACCGGGGGAGGAAACCAGAGAACCCAGAAAAAAAACCCCTGAGGCACGGGGAGAACATGCACAAACTCCACACACACACATGGCCGAGACGGGAATCGAACCCGGACGGTGTGAGGTGAACGTGCTAACCACTAAACCACCGTGCCCCTACATCTGAACAATTTCATGTAAAATCAGTGCGTTAGACGGCTGCAGTTGCAATTGCACCTCCACTACAGTGGGTGGCAGTGTGGTGCTGAAACCTGGGTAGTGGAACCAGCTGAGAACTTTTGCCTTTGTAGCTCATGGATTTGTAGCTCATAGTGAGACACGTTTCTCCTCTCCACAGCGGTTAATAGTGATCATACGCGTTCCCATAACCTTCAGTCAGCCTTTATTCAAAGGGTGTTTTTGTTTTTTTCTATCTTTCTGTAAGAAAGATTTGTCTCTGGTTTGTGAAAAGCTCCAATCTGGCTCCATGGTCACATTCCCAGAGGTCACAATCAAATTCCATGACTCTGATGTTTGTTGTGAACAAATTGTGGAGTTTTATCTGCAGGATGGTGTGTGTGTTGTGCTGGCGTTGGGTGATTAGATAAGTGCCTGAGCGAGCAGGTGTACGGGGGTTGGTGTCGACGCTGGATGGGGATTGTGTGTGTTCCTGTGTGTTCCAGCTCATGTTAGTGTGCAGCGCTGAGGCGTGGCTGAATATTTTCTATTGTACTTCATCTTTTGTTAGTTGAAGGTTAAAGATAAGGCACGCTATACGCGAGGAGACGTCTGCGCTGCCGTCGTGTGTTAACCCAGTAAAACCTTAGATGACTAGAAAGAAACTTTATTCCTGATGTAAACGCAAACCAAACTTTCACATTCAGTGAAAGAGAGACATGTAAGGAGAAGATAGACAGGTAAAGGGATGAGGTGGAAGAGGAAAGCAAGAAGAAGGAGAAAGGGAAGAAGAAAGAAGAAAAGACAACTAAAGAGGGAAACAGTTAAAGATGAGGCTGACAGGTAAAGAACTGAGACAGATAAGGAGAAGAGACAGTCAAATAAAGAATAGAGACATGCAGCTAAACAGACGAGACGGACGGGTAAAGAGACGAGACGGACAGGTAAAGAGATTAGACGGACGGTTAAAGAGACGAGACAGATGGGTAAAGAGACGAGACAGATGGGTAAAGAGACGAGACGGACAGGTAAAGAGACAAAATGGACGGGTAAAGAGACAAGACGGAAGGGTAAAGAGATGAGACGGACAGGTAAAGAGACTAGACAGACGGGTAAAGACATGAGACTGACGGATAAAAAGAGACTAGAAGGACTGGTAAAGAGACGAGACGGATGGGTAAAGAGACTAGACAGATAGGTAAAGAGACGAGACGGACGGGTAAAAAGAGACGATGCGGACGGGTAAAAAGAGATGATATGGATGGGTAAAAAGAGACGATATGGACGGGTAAAAAGAGACGATATGGACGGGTAAAAAGAGACGATATGGACGGGTAAAAAGAGATGATATGGATGGGTAAAAAGAGACGATATGGACGGGTAAAAAGAGACGATATGGACGGGTAAAAAGAGACGATGGGGACGGGTAAAAAGAGACGATGCGGACGGGTAAAAAGAGACGATGCGGACGGGTAAAAAGAGACGATATGGACGGGTAAAAAGAGACGATATGGACGGGTAAAAAGAGACGATATGGACGGGTAAAAAGAGACGATGGGGATGGACGGGTAAAAAGAGACGATGCGGATGGACGGGTAAAAAGAGACGATATGGACGGGTAAAAAGAGACGATATGGACGGGTAAAAAGAGATGATATGGATGGGTAAAAAGAGACGATATGGACGGGTAAAAAGAGACGATATGGACGGGTAAAAAGAGACGATATGGACGGGTAAAAAGAGACGATATGGACGGGTAAAAAGAGACGATATGGACGGGTAAAAAGAGACGATATGGATGGGTAAAAAGAGACAATATGGACGGGTAAAAAGAGACGTTGCACTTTGCTTTTTTTCTTAGTTTGTTTTTCTATTTTTCGTTTCTGTTTTAGTTTAGAATGATCTGCATTGCTTTGTATTGTTAATTGATGATGTTTGTTGTGGCACCTCAGTTCTGGGGAAACGTCGTTTCGTTTCTCTTTATACTGCACTGTATGTTGTTGAAATGACAATAACGCCTACTTGACTTATTGATTTTGTAGATTGATGTATTTGAATGTCGTTCAGTTCCACCCCGTTCCACATTACTCACACCACATTCCCATGCAGTAAAACCCGGGGGATTATCCGCTGTAATGGGAAACTAATCCTGTCGGAATTGAGACTGATGTGTTTGTCAAACTTCTCCACTTGTACATGTATAAACTGTGTTGGTGAATGTGGTGTAGTGAGAAATCTTTCTTTTTTTAACAGACGTGTAAAGAGAAGAGACAGACAGGTTAAGAGAAGAGACAGATGGGTAAAGAGACAAGACAGATGGGTAAAGAGATGAGACAGGCGGGTAAAGAGATGAGACAGACAGGTAAAAAGAGACGAGACAGACGGGTAAAGAGACGAGACAGACGGGTAAAGAGACGAAACAGGTAAAAAGAGACAAGACAGATGAGTAATGAGACGAGACAGACAGGTAAAGAGACAGATGGGTAAAGAGGCGGGACAGAAAGGTAAAGAGATGAGAAAAAAAGGTAAAAAGAGACAAGACAGAAAGGTAAAGAGACGAGACAGACGGGTAAAGAGACGAGACAGGTGGGTAAAGAGACGAGACAGATAGGTAAAAAGAGACGAGACAGACAGGTAAA
Organism: Kryptopterus vitreolus; assembly: GCA_030449085.1. NCBI lineage: Eukaryota > Metazoa > Chordata > Actinopteri > Siluriformes > Siluridae > Kryptopterus > Kryptopterus vitreolus. The sequence goes on along the minus strand of JACRUU010000004.1, from coordinate 24,669,772 downwards.
AAGAGATGAGACAGACGGGTAAAGAGACGAGACAGATGGGTAAAGAGACAAGACAGATGGGGAAAGAGACGAGACAGACGGGTAAAGAGACGAGACAGGCGGGTAAAGAGACGAGACAGACGGGTAAAAAGAGACAAGACAGAAAGGTAAAGAGACGAGACAGACGGGTAAAGAGAGACGAGACAGACGGGTAAAGAGACGAAACAGGCAAAAAGAGACAAGACAGATGAGTAATGAGACGAGACAGACAGGTAAAGAGACAGATGGGTAAAGAGGCGGGAAAGAAAGGTAAAGAGATGAGAAAAAAAGGTAAATAGAGACGAGACAGAAAGGTAAAGAGACGAGACAGACGGGTAAAGAGACAGGACAGATGGGTAAAAAGAGACAAGACAGGTGGGTAAAGAGACGAGACAGATAGGTAAAAAGAGACGAGACAGACAGGGTAAAGAGACGAGACAGAAAGGTGGGTAAAGAGACAAGACAGACAGACAGATGGCTAAAGAGACGAGACAGATGGGTAAAGAGACGAGACAGATGGGTAAAGAGACGAGACAGATGGGTAAAGAGACGAGACAGATGGGTAAAGAGACAAGACAGATGGGTAAAGAGACAAGACAGATGGGTAAAGAGACGAGACAGGCGGGTAAAGAGACAAGACAGACGGGTAAAAAGAGACAAGACAGAAAGGTAAAGAGACGAGACAGACGGGTAAAGAGACAGGACAGATGGGTAAAAAGAGCTAAAACCATCAGGAAACCAAAAACACAACAAAGAAGACCCAGAACTGTTGTGCAGATAGAAACGTATTTCCGACACAAACGTTCACTTCTTTTTGAGACGTTCTGCTACAGTTTCAATTTCAACCCAACGTCAGTGAAACGTCTTTGATCTGCTCTCACCACGCCGTCTAAACCACAGATCCACCATTGTTCTGACGCACAGTCTCTCCCACTCCTACCCTGTATATTTTCCACCATCCATATTTGGTCACTCTTTCCTGATTGGTTGCTTTCTTTCTTCTAATTGTTTCCATCTATTAGTCATTAGTTTGTATTTGCCTATGCTAAATTTACCCAGCATTAATATTGTTTGCCCTGGGGTCTATAGAGACAGGCTTGTTTTGTCTATTGATTCAGTCCTTGCTGGGTTTATTGTATGCGTAAGATTAGAAAAAACGCACACCCTGTTGTGTATTCGCTCTGCATCGCGTGTGCTTTGTGATTCTTATGAATCGTCGGTTTGGGCAGAAACAATCCGGTTCAAAAAGGACGGGAATGAAACGTAACGCTGGAAATAACACTCGGTCATCTCTCGCTCTCGTCCACAAGGATAAGGTTTTCCTACCCGTGTCCTCATTTCATCAGAACCCCGGCGTAGCGGGTCGGGTTTCTCCCACTATATAGACCACGTTCTGGCTTTTCCATCCATATGTCTCTAAACGTTTAGCGCAAAGTCGGACCTACACAATTGTTCCAGCATGACACTCTGCATGTACACTCATCCTGCGCCATGAAGAAGTGCTTTCCGTGGGGTGGAAGAGGCTCCTGAGCACTTGGACTTGATCTCAAAGCAGCTTTGCAGGATGTAAGAATTATAGAACAAGATTAAAGATAGAAAGATTTGTGTGAAAGATTGATAGAAGGATTGGCGACTGTGGTGAAGGAAAAACTCACTTAGATGAAAAGAGGAAGTAACCTCACAGGAGCCGAACTCAAAAAGGGAAACCAATCTTCATCAAGAGTGTGATTATCAATAATAGAAATAATAGGATCTCAAAGGAGCTGGTCTCTAGATGGTGAGGATCCAAATGAAGCTGGTACATCTCTAGATGGTCGGGATTCAAAGGGAGCTGGTACACCTCTAGATGGTTCGGGATCCAAAGGGAGCTGGTACATCTCTAGATGGTCGGGATCTCAAAGGGAGCTGGTACACCTCTAGATGGTCGGGATCCAAAGGGAGCTGGTACATCTCTAGATGTTCGGGATCCAAAGGGAGCTGGTACATCTCTAGATGATGGTCGGGATCTAAAGGGAGGGAGCTGGTACACCTCTAGATGTTTCGAGATACAAAGGGAGCTGGTACATCTCTAGATGGTCACATTACAAAGGGAGCTGGTACATCTCTAGATGTTCGGGATCTAAAAGGAGCTGGTACGTCTCTTGATGGTCGGGATCTAAAAGGAGCTGGTACACCGCTAGATGGTCGGGATCTAAAGGGAGCTGGTACACCTCTAGATGTTCGGGATCTAAAAGGAGCTGGTACGTCTCTTGATGGTCGGGATCTAAAAGGGAGCTGGTACACCTCTAGATGGTCGGGATCTAAAGGGAGCTGGTACATCTCTAGATGTTTCGAGATGCAAAGAGAGCTGGTACACCTCTAGATGTTCGGGATCTAAAGGGATCTAAAAGGAGCTGGTACGTCTCTTGATGGTCGGGATCTAAAGGGAGCTGGTACGTCTCTTGATGGTCAGGATGTTTCCAGGGTCTAGTTGTTTCAGCGTCTACTCTTTGAAGGATTCAGGAACCCCTGGTAGCCTCGGGATGAGAAGAAAAGCTGTGCAGAAGATTGCTCTATTCATTTAAGATCAGAAAGTTCCGGCTTTATTATTCCCTAGATAGGGTTTCATATCCAAGTTTGGATTATTATTCTTTTTATTATTATTCTACATGCTAAAAGACTTGCATGTGTTGTATAGTAAATATGTCTTACTATAATATTATTCTAATAGAATTTTGCACTTTTTTATTCTTTTGAATTTCATTCATTCATTCATCTTCTAGCGCTTTATCCGATCTTCACTCGGGTCACGGGGAGCCTGTGCCTATCTCAGGCGTCTATGGGCACCAAGGCAGGATACACCCTGGATGGAATGCCAACCCATCACAGGGCACACACACACTCAGAACACACACACACACACATTCACACACACTAGGGTGCCAAGGTGCCAATCAACCTACCGTGGATGTTTTTGGACCGGGAGGAAACCGGAGAAAAACCTCCTTGAGGCACGGGGAGAACATGCAAACTCCACACACACACATGGCCGAGACGGGAATCGAAACCCGGATCCTGGCGGTGTGAGGCGAACGTGCTAACCACTACGCCACCGTGCCTCCTTTTGAATTTGTATTTATATATAATATTTGTACATGAATAATATACGGGGGCACGGTGGCTTAGTGGTTAGCACGTTCGCCTCACACCGCCAGGATCCGGGTTCGATTCCCGTCTCGGCCATGTGTGTGTGGAGTTTGCATGTTCTCCCCGTGCCTTAGGGGTTTTTTTTTCTCCGGGTTCTCCGGTTTCCCCCCGGTACAAAAACATGCACGGTAGGTTGATTGGCACCTTGGAAAATTGTCCCTAGTGTATGATTGTGTGTGTGCCCTGCGATGGGTTGGCATTCCATCCAGGGTGTATCCTGCCTTAATGCCCATAGACGCCTGAGATAGACACAGACTCCCCGTGACCCGAGGGAAGATCGGATATAAGCGCTAGAAGATGAATGAATAATATACTCTATTTATATTTCTTACATGCGCAATAAACTTTTTTCCTTTTGTTGTTGTTGTTTTTTTAAATATTACATTGAAACTGGAAACTTCTGTCAGAAAAGCAAATTGAAAGAAGAAATAAATCTCTTGCCAATAAAGTTCTTTCTGATTCTGATCATTAATTTGCATATATAATAAATAAAACACGTCAACAAACATGTCAATAAAAAGATAAATTAATAATTTAATCCCATTTTTATATGATTCCTATTAATAGTAACATTTACTCTATTCGCCTGAACCGAGGGCGGAATCTCGAACTGATATCTAGTGCCCTAGGAAGGGTGTAGGTGTGTTATTAATTTGCAAGCAGCGGAGTGCGCGTGTGTAGGGATCACGTGACGCTGGCGGGACGGGGCCCGTGTGCGGTCTCTGTCTGTGTGCGGGAAGTTAACGGAGGGTCCGGAGCCGCCCAGCACCGGGGCGGGGCGCGCTATAAAAACTAGCGGATCTTCTTCAAGTGCACTTAGTTTGGATTTTTTATTCCCGTCTCACTGCACAACAGAGGGCAAAATACACACACACACACACACACACATCTGATACACACACCTGATACACACATTTATCCACGCAGAAATGGGCAAAATCCTGATAGGCATCTTCACCGTGGCGCTGTGTTTCACAGTGGGTAAGTGGGGCAAAAATTATTATTATTATTATTATTTTATTTTTATTATTATTATAAATCAAGAATATATCGTTTTATTTGTCATCCTTTATATATATATATATATATATATATATATATATATATATATATATATATATATGTTTTTTTTTTTTGCAAACAACACAGTTTTTTACATGAACATGAAACGAACAATTTAATAAATTGCCATTTTTTTTTTAAATAGCTTTTCGTTTCAGTACACGTCACGTTTGTTTAACGAATTACTTACTTTATTATTTCTTTGTTTTGTTTTTGCATTTAGAAATATATTTAATAGTATTATTTATTCTTTTTCTCTATTTTTGAAAACAAACAAACTGTCTAGACTTGAAGGAAAAAAGACAAAACAGAAACGAACATGACATGCAAATACAAAATAGAATTATTGATTATGAATTTATGAGTTTAGTTAATTATTTAGTTAGTTATTATTTTCTAGGTTATCAGGTGTTTTTTTGTTTGTTTTGTTTATTTGTTTGCTTCGTTATTCTTACACACACACACACGGTAATATATACGCTAATATAATATATATATAATAATATATAATATATATATATATTTCGTTATAAATTGTTTTGTTGTTGTGGTGGAGATCAGAGAGAGAAAAAACCTCCAAACACAAGCGAGATTTCTCCCTTTGGAACGCATGAAAAGGTCACAGTATTGTAGCGTGTTTTGTCTTGTTGTGCTGGAAGGTGGTGTGTGAAGGCGTAGGTGAGTTGGACTACACCCTGCACAGTGTGTTATTAAGTACCTACATAAATGCCCTTATTCCGTTACTCGGCTGGAGGTGTGTTGGGTTTGTGGCTTGAATAACAGCAGAAGATACCTCTGTTATGAGTGTGGTGAAACAGCCTCACCCTCTACTGTGTATGTGTGTGTGTATGTGTGTGTGTGTGTGTGTGTGTGTACTTATTTCATCTCATATGTCAGGTCCTGTCAGACTTGTTTTCATTTAACGGGTCTAAGTGAAGGAAAAAAAAACCTCTTATTCAGAAATCACGGAATTCAGAATTCAGATTCTGAATAAATAAAGTGTGTATAAGAATCACTGTCAATTTAATTATTTAATATACAAGTTTAAAAATACACACACACACACACACACACACACACATATATATATATATATATATATATATATATATATATATATATATATATATATATATATATTAAATTCACCAATAAATCAAATCCGGCTCCAATTACATCAAAATATGTCACTAAATCTATCTAAATAATTTACCAACATAAATCCACCAAATCTGGGATCAAATACATCACATGCAAGACTAAAAATACACAAATCTGAATAAATCCACCAAATACGAGACTGAATAAAACCAAATCTGGGCCCAAAGAATGAAATGAATTGGAATCAAAATACGACGCCATCTACATTAAATACACATGTTTTAAGTATAACATTGTGCGTTTCCTTTGTGCTTTATCTTTGCTGTGAAAATTATCATTATTTGTATTAGTTCAGAAACGATCTGCGCCCGATCGAGCCCACATTACTGCTTCACATTCATGGGAATTAAAGGCATGAGGCACAGACACACCCAAATCCGTTGCAAATTACGGATCTTGCTTGACTCGACTTGCTTTAGTGGCCCTGCTTATAACAACTGTGCTGTAACTCCCTCTGATCTCACATGTGTATACGTTTCAGAGTCTTTTATAAAGGCGTTAGAGTTATTATAAAACAGCCTAAAGGACTTTTTACCAAAAATGCCTGCATGGTAGAAATATAATACCATATTGAGGGAACAGTAACCGTATTTAGCCCCAGGATGTGTGTGTGTGTGTGTGTGTGTGTGTGTGTGTGTGTGTGTGTGTCTTTGTGTTTGTGTCTGTTTATATATATTATATATATATATATATATGTGTGTGTGTGTGTGTGTGTGTGTGTGTGTGTGTGTGTGTGTGTGTGTGTGTGTGTGTGTGTGTGTGTGTGTGTGTAGTGATCTCATATATATATTATATATATATATATTTACTGTTAATGATGAGAAATGAGTGACCCCTGGTGGTGAAAGCATGTAAGAACCGTTTTGGAAAATTTGACAATAAAATTAGTTTAGTATTACTCTGTGATGTTCTAGGACGCATCATCCACTAGAGGGCAGCATTGTGTACACAGCAAACGACCAGCATAACCCCTAGTGTTTGTGTTTGTGTGTGTGTGTGTGTGTGTGTGTGTGATCTACATTAGTGTTTTGTAACACCGGTACATCCCTGTAAACTCCCTTCATTGCATCACTTCGGGTCCGAGTGCGATTGTTAAACATCTTGTGGAGTCGGGGATTAACATGGTTTATGAGCAATTTGGTGTCTAGTCTTGCTGCTTTAGCAATCACGTCCGCGGTTGACCTGCTGGTGGCGCTGTTGTCTTTGCAAAATCCCAAAGTGCACCCATGACCACGCCTTCCAAATATTTTCCTCTCCATTTTTTTAAATGTATACAGATTAGTGTAGACGAGGGAGGTGGGAGATCAGTGGGTAAGGCATTGGCCTCTGGCACCAGAAGATGGCAGGCTCAAATCCCATCACCACCAAGCTGGGCCCTTGAGCAAGGCCCTTAATTCTCAAATCGCTCAGTTGTGAGTCGCTCTGGATGTAGAAGAAGCCTACGAAGAATCACACCTACACACTGATAACTTCCTGATCACTTTCAATGATCTCATGTATACAGTGAAAGGTTAAGGGCCTCACTCAAGGGCCCAGCTGGGGTTTCACAACTGATATACTGATAGGGAGTCTGAACATCTCAGCCCCTGTGCTACCACGTCCCCCACAGCCGGCGTACATGAGTTTGACATCCTGGAGAAGGGTTTTACAAGGGATTTGGTTGAAGCACCCTGAGAAGCATCTCTCTCTCTCTCTCTCTCTCTCTCTCCAGATGGTGATTCATCCCTTCGTTCTTCCACTCGTTTATTCAGGTGCTTTGATGTTGTTTGCATTTGGGGCAGTCGATAAACTTCACCTTACACCCTGGGAGCATGTTAGCACAGGGACTTTCCACCTATCAGATACATGACTCCCTCGCTCCCTCTCCCTCCCTCCCTCTCTCTCTCTCCCTCTCTCCCCCTCTCTCTCTCCCTCTCTCTCACCTCCCTCCCTCCTCCCTCTCCGCTCTCCCCAGCTCTCCTCTCCTCTCCCTCCCTCCCTCTCCCTCCCTCCTCTCCCTCCCCGCTCTCTCTCTCTCTCCTCCCTCTCTTCCTCCCTCTCCCCTCCCCTCCTCTCTTCTCTCTCCTCCCTCCCTCTCCCTCCCTCCTCCCTCCCTCCCTCTCTCTCTCTTCCTCCCTCTAGAAAAGGTGAAAGACCTTATATAACTATAAAACCCTACGAGCTCCATGACGGCCTCGCGTACGCCAGGCCTCGAAAACTAGCTTCATCTCTCCCTCTCTCCCTCTCTCTTCCACTTCTCATCTCTCTCTCTCCCTCCCTCTTCCACTTCATCTCTCCCTCTCTCCCTCTGTCCTCCACTTTATCTCCTTGTGATCATGTGACCACCCGGGCTCTTTCCTGGATTCCAGATGTTTGCTGAAGAAATGAATAAAATAAAGTCCAGTTGTCTTTACACCGAGATTATGTGACTAATGACACGTCAAGAGTGTGTGTGTGTGTGTGTGTGCGTGTGTGTGTGTGTGTGTGTGTGTGTGCCGCCATGTTCTCTCCGTCTTCTTCTCTCAAGCCTCTACTGCATAAATCGCTTTTATAAATGTTATACTCATTATAGAGCTTACTGTCCAAACATTGAATTTCCCTAATGTCTGTCTCACTCTCTGTCTGTCTCACTCTCTGTCTGTCTCACTCTCTGTCTGTTTTACCGTCTAAACATGTAACTGTCTTAGAGCCTTATTGTCTGTCTTAACCATTTATTATTACACTCTCTATTACTGTCTCTGGATCTGTCTCACTGTCTGCTTCACTGTCTCTAACTGGCTAAATCTGTCTCAACAAAAATCTGTCTCACCAAAAATCTGTCTCACCATCTATTTGCTGGTCTCACCCCCTGTCTTCAAACATATATATGTCCATAAGTCCATATACCTGTCTCAATGGATATAATGTCGAGTAAAGTTTTATATATATATATATATATATATATATATATATATATATATCTTTCTATCTCATTATGTCTGTAGCTTTTAACACAAGAAAACAAGAAGCATCGAGTGGATTTAGAAGGCATTAATGGAACCAGGTGTAGATGAGGAATTTTGTTCCCGTCGTCCCCTGCAGACACTCGGTCTAAGCATCTGCCTCCGAGCAGTGAGAAATGTCACAACGTTCCTTTAAGGACTTTAAACAGGTCTCATAAACCGGTCCTGCTTCCTACAGCCTGCTGCTGAAGTCCTCTCTTACATTGTCTAAATACCAAACGTCTTATATACAGGTGGAAGGTCAGTGGTAAAGGCATAGAGGGCGGGACCCGAAAGTCGCAGGTTTATATCCCAGCACCACCAAGTTGAAACGAGTGGGCCCTTGAGCGAGGCCCTTAACCCTCACTCGTAATGCTCACTTGTAAGTCGCTCTGGATAAGGGCGTCTGCCAAATGCCGTAAATGTAAATGCATTGTCTGCGTGCTATAGACACGTCCCCACTGAGAGAATGGGTGTAGATGGAGAATAGAAGAGCACTGAGTACTGAGCCTTGAGGATCACCAGCTGTTTCTGGCGGAGGAGGTGTATGTAGTTCTTTATGATGGTCAGGAGAAGGATACAGCGTACAGAGGGGTTGAATTGCTGGACAAGTGAAGCTTGTGGAAGATTCAGGGCGGGACGACACACACTCATGCTAAGATGACATAATCTTATAGCCCTTTAAATAGACACACACACACACACATCCTTGTTTTCTGGACAGTTTGTTTGAAGTCGTTTTTGGTTCCCAGAGCACTGGGATAAATGTTATACAACAACCCGGGTTAAGGGCCTTACTCAGGGGACCATTAGTGGCAGCTTGGTGGTGATGGGACTTGAGCCTGTGATCTTCTAGTCCAGAGCCCAACACCACTGAACTCCCACATCCCTTTTTTTAATGTGTTGCTTTGACACGAGTCCAGGATCCATAAAGGCGTAAATTCATGGCCTAATGTTTGTCTTCTCCAGTAAACAAATGTTGTGTAGAATCTCAGAATTAAACAATCATGTGATTGATTTGAATAACGAAGTGGGTTTTGGTATGGAAAAGGAAAATACAGCCTAAATAGGAAGTGATTGTGTAAATTAGATTAATCCTAATCAATGATTATTAATCAGAATGTGACCCTGTGATCCTGTAATTAAAGCTACATCATATCGAGACGCCGGTCCTGTCCAGTTCTGTCCTATCCTGTTCTGTCTTGTCCTGTCCTATCATGTCCTGTCCTATCCTATTTTGTCCTATCCTATCATGTCCTATCCTGTCCTGTCCTATCATGTCCTGTCCTACCCTCTCCTTTGTTTTTCTATCCTGTCCTATCCTGTCCTATCATGTCCTGTCCTTTTCTATCCTGTCCTATCCTATTTTGTCCTGTCCTATCATGTCCTATCCTGTCCTGTCCTATCATGTCCTGTCATGCCCTCTCCTGTCCTTTTCTATCCTGTCCTATCATGTCCTGTCCTGTCCTATCCTTTTCTATTCTGTCCATTCCTGTCCTCTCCTGTGCAGTTCTGCTCTGCTGTGTCCTATCCTGCACTTTTCTTTTGTTGTATTAGTCTCCCGTGTCCTGTAAGGTCCTATCGTGGAGGTTGGAGGTGGTAGCTCAATGGTTAAGGCATCGGCCTGTTGAAATCCCGCTGCCATTAGTGAGTCATTAACACTAAACTGCTCGGTTGTGAGTCTTTAATAAGGGCTGGCGTAAATGTAAATCTAATGTAAATGTAATACTTCTTTGGGTGGGAGCTCAGTGGTTAAGGCACTGGCCTTTGGACTAGAAGATCAGAAGATGTCATTAATGGGCCCTTGAGCAAGGCCCTAAACCCTCAATTGCTCAGTTGTAAGTCGCTCTGGTGTCTGCAAATGCTGTAAATCTATAGGTTTGGTCATAGAAGTGAATAGAATAATCATTAAGGACCCAGTAAACCACAGCCTAAACAGCTACCCCCCCCCCCCCCCCCCCCCCCCCCCCCCCCCCCCCCCGCCCCCCCACCGGCCACTCATGCTTCTGTGCGTCATTTTGTGAGTCCACATGACGCACTGACGACACTGTGTGCCGTTCAAACACAACAATAATCCCCGCACAATGTGGGTTTGAACATAAACACACACGTCGGTCACTTCATAAACCCCACGCCCCGCTGAGTCACATCAGAGCAACGCGCCACCCAAAACGCCTCGCCGTGGGGTTTACCCACAATGCACTGCACCATGCGACTTCTGTAAATATGTCATGCGTCATATAACATCCAAAATACCCATAATGTTTATTTTGTTCCCATTTCATCACTGACAGCTGGATCCGACCGACACCAACACGTTTCCTGATCAATGCGTATAAAATGCGTATTTTAATATCTCCTCATCTTTCACCCACGTCTCATATTACACTCGTCTTTCATCTCCTCCGCATGATTTATTGTCCTCATCGTGTTCTCTTACAGGCGTGTCTCTGAAATGGAACAGGTTCCACTGTGTGTGTATGTGTGTGTGTGTGTGTGTGTGTGTTTGCTGATTCAGTAGTTTTAGGATTTTCTTTTATTTGTTGTTGTTTTTGTTGAAAGAAAAGAAGGCACAGATTTCTGTGGCATGACGAGAGACGTAAAGGCGAGTCGCTGTACATACAATAATAACACTTAGAATAGTAAAGTCTTTATTTGTCACATATACATTACAGCACAGTACAGTGAAATTGTATCCTCACATGAGAGAGCAGGGTCAGCCAGGATCCAGCGCCCCCTAGGGTTAAGAGTCTTGCTCAAGGACCCCAAGACTTTCAGCGTGGCAATACTGGGACTCGAACCTCCGACCTTCCAATCAGTGATCCACTAAGATGCACACACTGAGATACACGCCTCCCATTTTCCCACATCCCAAAAATCTGGAATCAGAGCAAACATGGTTAAGGGCCTCCCGCAAGGGCCCAACAACCTTATGACCAGAAACCTCAGCGCGTCAATCACTGGACAACCAGCGCCTTTTACATCGACTCGTTTAACGTCATTCATTTCATTAACGTGTCATTAATGAAGCGTGTATTTAAATTTCACCATTTTTACTAAAAATATATGATTAGTGTCGTGTGCAAAAGCATCACTATTATAATCTCTCTCGCTTCGCTCAGATTTTCGGCGTGTAACTCGTCCCGCAGTTTTTCTCCGATCGTCACAAATCATACCTCATATCATGCGTCCCGATGGTGTGACATGCGCTGTTACTTTTATAAGGAATCGCACCGCGGAATTCCGAACCCGGGGCCAAAAAGCGGGAATTTTTCCCCATAGAAAATGAATGGGGTTGAAATTTGGTGCCTCACAGTTCATCCTGTGAGTGTCCGACATGCACATATGACAAATCCACTCGTAGTGGGTCCGGAGTGGATCACCATCATATACCTCCCGAATCACACACACGCTCGGAATTTCAGGAGATCAGCGACATTCCGGCCCCATAGAGAATGAATTGGGAAATTTGACACTCCGTTGTTCAGCTCGTGTTCGCCCGACATGCACATGTGACATAAACACTCGTAGGTGAGATGGAGTCGGTTGTGATCTGCGAAACTGAGAAACTCGGACACAGGGTCATGTGACATGTCTAAAACGCTCGGCACATCGACGGGATAATTTGATGATGTGCGTCACCCCCCCTCCCGAAAAAATGCCCAAAATGGGTGTCTAATTGGTGTCTAAACACTCGTCTCTCCGAACGAGCTAGCATTTCGAAGTCAATGCCTAATATTAAAGGGACCCGGCTGTAACGGGGTCGCGCTCGGACCTGCCCTTTACATCGGCAAACATCACTCACATTTTCTGCACATAAATTTATCATAAATAAATAAATAATATACAATTAATTCACGACATGTAATTAAATCACTTGATTAAATATTTTAATTGATTTACAGGGCCTATATATATATATATATATATATATATATATATATATATATATATATATATATATATATATATATATATATATATATATATATATATATCCAAAAGGATCCTCAAATTGTGTTGGATCGACGTGATTTTTATCATATAAAAAAATCATATAAAAGTATAAAAAGTGTACATCATGCAATCAGCATAAACAGTGAAAACTCTTCGGCAACATGAGCTCATCTGTTGGTGCGCCAAACTTCTCTCCCAACATGCATTACTGCTACACAGCCACCCGTGTTCACCACTGTTCATTCTTTGGGACATTTATAATGAATATTTCTCTTCTTTTAACACATGAAACTCGAGGAGAAGACGAGTCTGATATCAGTGAGACGCCACATTACAGCAGAGATCTCTCCTTAACCTAGAAACAAATGGAACACATCAAACCATGTCGTTTCTTTTAGGACGCCTTTTTGGAGACATTTGGGAGACGTATGGATTTCTATGAATGAATGAGTTAAAAATTCATTAATTCATTCATCTTCTTGCGCTTTATCCGATCTTCCCTCGGGTCACGGGGAGTCTGTGTCTATCTCAGGCGTCTATGGGCATTAATGCAGGATACACCCTGGATGGAATGCCAACCCATCACAGGACACACACACACACACACACACACATTCACACATACACTAGGGACAATTTTACAAGGTGCCAATCAACCTACCGTGCATGTTTTTGGCCCGGGGGAGGAAACCGGAGAACCCGGAGAAAAACCCCCTGAGACACGGGGAGAACATGCACAAACTCCACACACACACATGGCCAAGACGGGAACCGAACCCGGACCCTGGCGGTGTGAGGCGAACATGCTAAAGACTAAACCAGCGTGTCCCTGAGTTAAAGATGAAAACTGAAAATGGTTACAGATTAAATTCCCTTAAACACTCAGGTGAACGTATTCGCACTCCAACTTAAATCAGCACGCTCGACTGGACGTACTGGTTTCTAGAAACTTCTTCCGGAATGTGGGAATGCGTGATGGAGGGAGATAATGGGTGAAGAATGCTACGGCCTGCAGGCTTTTCTATATATAACACCAGATTCTTACATCTTTTACATTACACTGGAGTTTCCCCTTCAATCATCTCATTATAAATGGGCTTTTACACATGTTTTATTAGGAGGAGGAATTAAATATACAGAATAAAACACACACACACACACACACACACACACACACACACACACACACACACAGAAATTCACATGAGACATAAAACACAAAATGAACTGCTAACACACACACACACACACACACACAGATTAAGTTTGAGTAAAATGTAATCAGTAAAGTCATGTGTATAAATGTAGCAAAGTGATAAAGAATAAAGTGGCGGAGTTTGGAGTTCAATTAATCAATTAAGTATTTTGAAATGACATTTTTTCAGTTAAAGGCAGCACATTTGTTACAGACAATGTCACTGAATGTGTTGTACACACAACCTACATTGTACATTTACACACACACACACACACACATTTCATTTAATTGAAGAAAAGCTTTTTCTAAACAGGTTTAAAACAAACACAGGAATCAAACAATGATGTAATCATCACAATCATCTCTCTCTCTCTCACTCACTCTCTCTCTCTCTCTCTCTTTCAGGTTACTCCCTGCAGTGCTATAAATGTGATCTAGGATTCTGGGATCTGTGTATCACCACCACAACTGTGTGTAGTCCCAACCAACAATGTTTCATCGGACGAGGAAAGACAGGTAAGAACATTGCATCTCTCTCCCTCTCTCTCTTTCTCTATCTCTTTCTCTCTCTCTCCCTCTCTCTCTCCCTCTCTCTCTCTCTCTCTTTCCCTCTCTCTCTCTCTCTCTCTCTCTCCCTCTCTCTCTCTCCATACCTCAAATTTACTTAAAAATTCATCAAAACCATGACAAGAAATGCAATGGTTTGGATCACATCTGTAACAAAAACACATCTGTCACATCACAAACATAACGATACCATAAACATCCGTAATAACATTAAAACATATGTAATAACATCATAAACATATGTAATAGCATGCACATCTGTAATAACATCATAAATATCTGTAATAACATGCAGGTCTGTAATCACATTACAACATCTGTAATAACATCTGTAATAACATCATTTGTGACCTGCAAAAATGTTAATGTGATTATTGTGTTATTTATACCTTAATTAAGTAATAATGACATGCACATGTGTAATAATGACATGCACATGTGTAATAATGACATGTGCCTGTGTAATAATGACATGGACATCTGTAATAATAACATGAACATGTGTAATAATAACATGAACATGTGTAATAATAACATGAACATGTGTAATAATGACATGAGCATCTGTAATAATAACATGCACATGTGTAATAATGACATGAACGTGTGTAATAATAACATGAACATGTGTAATAATGACATGAACGTGTGTAATAATAACATGAACATGTGTAATAATAACATGAACATGTGTAATAATAACATGAATGTGTGTAATAATAACATGAATGTGTGTAATAATAACATGAACATGTGTGTAATAATAACATGAACGGGTGTGTGTAATAATAACATGAACATGTGTGTAATAATAACATGAACATGAATAATAATAACGTGTGTAATAATAACATGAACATGTGTAATAATGACATGAACATGTGTAATAATAACATGAACATGTGTAATAATAACATGAACGTGTGTAATAATAACATGAATGTGTGTAATAATGGCATGAACGTGTGTAATAATAACATGAACATGTGTAATAATAACATGCACGTGTGTAATAATAACATGCACATGTGTAATAATGACATGAATGTGTGTAATAATAACATGAACATGTGTGTAATAATAACATGAATGTGTGTAATAATAACATGAATGTGTGTAATAATAACATGAACGTGTGTAATAATAACATGAACGTGTGTAATAATAACTTGAACGCGTGTAATAATAACATGAATGTGTGTCATAATAACATGAACATGTGTAATAATTACATGAACGTGTGTAATAATGACATGAACATGTGTAATAATGACATGAACGTGTGTAATAATGACATGAACGTGTGTAATAATAACATGAACGTGTGTAATAATAACATGAACGCGTGTAATAATGTGTAATAATAACATGAACATGTGTAATAATAACATGAACATGTGTAATAATAACATGAACATGTGTAATAATGACATGAACGTGTGTAATAATGACATGAACGTGTGTAATAATAACATGAACGCGTGTAATAATAACATGAATGTGTGTAATAATAACATGAACATGTGTAATAATAACATGAACATGTGTAATAATTACATGAACGTGTGTAATAATGACATGCACATGTGTAATAATGACATGACACGTGTGTAATAATGCACATGAACATGTGTAATAATAACATGAACGTGTGTAATAATAACATGAACGTGTGTAATAATAACATGAACGTGTGTAATAATATGACGTGTGTAATAATAACATGAACGTGTGTAATAATGACATGCAACATGTGTAATAATGACATGAACGCGTGTAATAATAACATGAATGTGTGTAATAATAACATGAATATGTGTAATAATGACATGAGCGTGTGTAATAATAACATGAATGTGTGTAATAATAACATGAACATGTGTGTAATAATAACATGAATAATGTGTACATAATAACATGTGTGTAATAATAACATGAATGTGTGTAATAATAACATGAACATGTGTATTCCCCACAGCTGCAGTGATTAAGGTGCGGATGAGTGGATGCCTGGACGTCGGGAGCTGTAATCAGACGACAGACGTTACGTTTCCCAGCGGCTCAAACTCCTCCATCTACCAGATGACCAAAACCTGCTGCAACACCGACCTGTGCAACACCGCGGCCCCGCCCACTCTCACACACATGTTCACACTCAGCATCGCCGTACTCGCATCACTACTCCTCACCAAGGTGCTGGTGTGATCACATAAACACACACACACACACACACACATATACATACACACACACATAAACACACACACACACACACACACACACACACACACATA
>JACRUU010000004.1:24578369-24648369 GCA_030449085.1 Kryptopterus vitreolus | reverse complement strand
AAAAAAAAAAAAACTCCACACACATACACACACACCACACACCACAACAAGCACACCCCCAACCGAATCCACCCCCCCACCCATACCAACCCCCAAACATACACATCCACACCAGCACCCACCCCCAAACCATACACACACAAACATCACACCACCACACCCACACACCCAACACATACACACACACAAACATACACATACAACAACATTACACGCACACCCCCCCAACATACACAAACACAAACTACACGCACAAACATACACACACACACACAGTCAATTCTTCACTTTCTCAAGTGAATAAATGTGTTTTTCTCTGCAATCATCAATAACAGCTTGAACTGAAGCGTGGAAGAGATTGTGATATACGGTGATAATTCACAAGTACATTATTATAATATTCCACCTCGGTCATATTTCACCTCCAAAACATCTTCACACCACCTGCGAGTAAAATCATCTGTAACACCATCTATCTCTCGCTTCGCTCAGATTTTCGGCGTGTAACTCGTCCCCCATTTTTCATCCGATCGTCACGAATCGTACCTCATATCGTGCGTCCCGATGGTGTGAGGTGCGCTGTTACTTTTATAAGGAATCGCACCGCGGAATTCCGAACCCGGGCCCAAAAAGCGGGAATTTTTCCCCATAGAAAATGAATGGGGTTGAGATTTGGTGCCTCACAGTTCGGGCCTGTGAGCGTCCGACATGCACATATGGCAAATCCACTCGTAGGGGGTCCGGAGTGGATCACCATCATACACCTCCCGAATCCCACACACGATCGGAATTTCGGGAAATCAGCGACATTCCGGCCCCATAGAGAATGAATGGGGAAATTTGACGCTCCACCGTTTGGCCCGTGTTCGCCACATGTCATGTGACGAGTCTAAACGCTCGGCACATCGTCGGGAGTCGGTCGCTGGATAATTTGATGATGTCAAGTGCAGCACTGGCCCCGCCCCCTCCTGAAAAAATGCCTAAAATGGGTGTTTTTGGTGTCCGAACGAGCTCGCATTTCAAAGTCAACGCTAAATATTATTGCATGGGCAAGCGTCACTCACATCTCCTTCAGGAAATATCTCATGTCTAATTTAAGATATGCTTCGTGACGGAACATTGAATGTAAAAACACCGAGTAAAAAAATCCACAAGGACGTGAGCGAGAAATGAAGAAGGAAGTTCAGGTGATTTATTGAGTAACTATGTGACCTGCAAAAAATTTCATGTGATGATTGTGTTACTTATACCTTAATTAAGAATTACTACAGAGGATTCAGACGCATCACACACACACACACACACACACACACAATGCAATCAGCTCTATAGTTTACATTTATATCTTATTTATATCTGAATTCTATTTCATCCACTGTCTCAGATTAGACGCGTCGCCATGACGACATGAATTATGACCCACAACGTGACACAAGTCGTACTTTCCCCGTTCCATTACTTTGCAAAAACAGGCCACACCCACTTCTGCAACGCTGGTGGTTTCGGAAGTTCCTCAGCGGTTTATTATTTTACAAACATTTCAGCAATTTCCAAAAGAAATAGTTGAGAGTTTTTTGGAACCAGACCAACCTGATACAAGACGAGCAATGACCTTGAAACATTTAACATAGTACGTTTCATTTTTTAAATAAGAAAACACAAAAAACATTAAAATATGTAATACAAACATGAAAAAAATATGACTCGTGAAGTAAAAAACATACAAATTAAAAAAAAATAATAAAGTAAAACCCAGAAAAATCAAAACAAAATAAAAATGTAAAAATAAAAATAAAAATGAAATAAAAAATAGAAAAAACATAAAAAAACATTTTTTAAATGTTTAAATAATAAATTAAATAAAAACCAGAACAATTAAAAACATAAAAATGTAAAACTCAAAATAAAAAGTGAAATAAAACCCAGAAAAATCAAAAATAATAAAAAAAATGAAATAAATAAAAAATAAAAAAATAAAACTAGAAAAAAAAACAAAAAACATTTTTAAAATGTTTAAATAATAAATTAAATAAAAAACAGAAAAATTAAAAACAGAAAATGTAAAACTCAAAATAAAAAGTGAAATAAAACCCAGAAAAATAAAATATAATGAAATAAATATAAATAAATAAATAAATAAAAACTAGAAAAAAGCACAAAATATTTTTAAAATGTTTAAATAATAAATAAAATAAAAACCAGAATAATACAAAAATAATTAATTAAATAAATAAAACATTAAAAAATTAAATAAAAAACATTACATATTTTTTGTTTATTTATAAAAAAAAACTTTGATGGATCATTTAGTCCATTCAACCAAATACGGAGCTCTGTTTCATACACACCATTATTACCATTAATAATGCTTTGGATAAAGTTAAACTAAATCATTTTATAAAGTAAAACCATCATTTTTTTCGGATCAAGAAGAGAAATGGAGAGGAGAAAAATCATTTGCTTGATTAGAATGAAAGTCACAGTAAGGAAATTCTCTCATACATAAATGATGAATAATGCACGAGGCATTCCTGAGGTTCTTCTGTTGTTGTTGATTTATGTGTTGACGTGATCACGTGACTGCTCTGTGTAGTTGTGAAATGGGTGTAGTTAGGAAAAAAATTCTGTGATCATTAAATGTTATATATTTTTTTAAATAATAATCGTCTGGTCACGCGTGTGCCAAACCGCGAGTCGTGATCCGTACGGCGTACGATGCAGTCGTGCGGTGCGTTCAAAAAGTCCCTCCTCAGTGGCGTGTACAGCAGGAAGTGGAGTGTGTATATTTAAACTGCTGGACAATTCTCTGTTCTCATTACAGTAACAAATGATCTGCTCTTATCATCCGACCGCGGTTGTATCTCTTCATTAGCGCTGCGTTCGATATTGTTGACCACAACATTCTTTTGAATAGACTGGAAAAGTATGTTGCACACATTAGTGGCAGTGCATTAGCGTGGTTTAAATCGTACTTATCTGACCGGCAGTGAATGAAAATTCAATTCAATTCAATTCAATTTTATTTATAAAGCGCTTTTTACAATGTGTCATCGTCCCAAAGCAGCTTTACATAATACTAATGTGTGAGAAGTGAAAATCAGTGTAAACAATCAGTCACTCTCACCACCACAAACCTGAGTGATTAATGAGAGTGAGACAGACAGCAACTAAACACACCAGATCACTATAATACTCAA
Source organism: Kryptopterus vitreolus (assembly GCA_030449085.1). Taxonomy (NCBI): domain Eukaryota; kingdom Metazoa; phylum Chordata; class Actinopteri; order Siluriformes; family Siluridae; genus Kryptopterus; species Kryptopterus vitreolus. Next base: position 24,645,172 of record JACRUU010000004.1, on the reverse strand, counting down.
CATCCATGTGTCCCCCAGATCTACTCCTTTATCTAAGATAGGACTATTCACTAAAAGCTTGGTTAAATAAGAAAGTTTTTACCCTGGACTTAAACACTGAGACTGTGTCTGATTCTCGAACATTAATAGGGAGGGAGTTCCATAACTTTAAACAGGTTATCATAAAGATACAGCATGGGGTACCTCAAGGCTCAGTACTAGGGCCATTACGCTTCACGCTTTACACGCTTCCCTTAGGAGATATCATCAGGAAACCTGGTGTTAACTTTCACCGCTATGCTGATGATACTCAGCTCTATATTTCTTCACGACCCGGAGAAACATACAAATCGGAAAAACTGATGAAATGCATTATTGATATAAAAAACTGGATGACAAGTCATTTCTTGCTGTTAAACTCAGTGAAAAAACAGAGGTATTAATTATTGGCCCTACAATCTCTGCAGGAAATCATTTAAAACACATGATGTCTGCTCTGTCAATTCATCATCATTAGTTGGGAATGTAGATGTGATATTTGATAGCGATCTTTCCTTCGAAAACCACATTTATAGCATCTGCAAAACAGCCTTTTCTCATCTTAAAAACATATCGAGATTATGTGCTCTCCAAGTCACATGCAGAAAATCTGAATTCATGTAATGTAAATAATGCAGAAAATGTTCATTCATTCATTCATCTTCTAGCGCTTTATCCGATCTTCCCTCGGGTCACGGGGAGTCTGTGCCTATCTCTGGCGTCTATGGGTATTAAAGCAGGGTACACCCTGGATGGAATGCCAACCCATCACACACACACACACACACACATTCATACACTAGGGACAATTTTCCAAGGTGCCGATCAACCTACCGTGCATGTTTTTGGACCGGGGCAGGAAACCACAGGGAGAAAAACCGCCTGAGACACGGGGAGAACATGCACAAACTCCACACACATATGGCCGAGACGGGAATCGAACCTGGACCCTGGCGGTGTGAGGCGAACATGTTAAACACTAAACCACCGTACCCCCTAGTTTGGTATATCCTTCACTTTAAAAAAAAAAAACATTCAATTCTGGATCTTTGGTGCGTTAGAACAACATTTCCCTGTGAAATGAAATATTTATGAATAAACGTTTGTGGAAGACGAAATAATGGCGCATTGTCGTAAATGGAATCTGTAAATGGAATCTGTTCTAATGCATCAAGTGCTGTTGTTGAAATACAGAAGGAATTTTCTTGCGCGACGTGACGTGACTGGCGTTCCTGAGTGTCGACACGTTTAATCCTCCAGGTTTCTGAATGTTTTAAACCATCTCGGCTGCTTTGGTGTTTAAACTAGACAAATCAAAAAGTAGATTAACAAGCAGGGCCGCATTTTCAGTGAATGTGTCGGGTTTATAATTTAAACATTCATTTACACTGTCATTGGGATGAAAAGAATGGATTCGATCAGGGAATAAAGGTACATCTTATCTTATCCAAAGGTCATTCACCTTTTGACGCAAGGCGTCTTACGGATATCGAAAAGACGTCACAGACATGACGTTAAATGTTATATTCGTTTCGGACATTCCGTTCGGCATTATAACACGCTCCACTCTTCTGTCGGAGACGTTCCTCTGGATTTGGTGGCTTCAATCCGGTTGATTTGGTTTTGTGAAGGCACATTACAGAGAGACGCCATTTCAATCTTTGTGTAGAACAAGACACTTTGCATTTTTCTGGCAATACAGGTTTAATGTGATGCACAGAAGAGTCTCAGAAGTTGATATGCTTCGTTCTCTGCTACATCATTTGTCCGGATTATTTAATGTTTGATATTCAGGCTCAGCCTTTTATGCTAATCCGAGATGTGATGAAAATGACTCCAAAACACATGACATCACACTTTATCACTGATCCATGAAGTAAAAACGCATCCGCAAGTTATTGTGTAGGACAAGGGCACGTGTGTGTGTGTGTGTGTGTGTGTGTGTGTGTGTGTGTGTGTGTGTGTGTGTGTGTGTGTGTGTGTGTGTGTGTTGATGGTTGGTAATGTATGTAATGTATTCAGGTGCGTTTTTACGTGCTCCACCCGGTTTCGCCAGAGTATCAATGCAAAGTGACTCATCACCTGTCCTGGCCTGTTTGACCGCATTTCTGTCCTTCATACATCACCATTAATGAAACAACAGATGTGTGTGTGTGTGTGTGTGTGTGTGTGTGTGTGTGTGTGTGTGTGTGTGTGTGTGTGTGTCCTCAGTATAAATGCCACATGGCCGCCACAAAACTGTTCATTGTGAGGAGCATCTCTGAGGACACGTCTTTACGGACTGCATAAAGGACAATTCTACACTACTTTAAATTGTGTGTGTGTGTGTGTGTGTATTTGTTACACTACAAGTATCAGGATGAAGTGTGTACTTTTGGGATTCGCAGCAGTGATCGGATTCTTCGCGATCGGTGAGTCCAGGCGCAAAAACTTTTGCACCTATTGTATTTGTTTAATTCATAAATTGATGTATTAATGCATTTATTCGTTAATTAACGTATTCATTCACTCATTGTTTGCTTGTTGGTTAATTATAAACATTATGGACGCACTTTTAAAATACAAGAAATCAAAATAAACTTTTAAAGCTTTGATGTAACCTAAATAAAATAAACTATAATGAATAAATGATATATTTATGAGTCAGGTTGTAATGTGTAAACCAAAAAATTACTTTTCTTTTTTTTATTCATAAATAATGTAAAAAAAAAAAAAAATATATATATATATATATATATATATATATAGATAATAAAAATATATTAAAAAATATATAATAAATAATAATCAAATAATAAATAATAATAAATTGTTTTAGTCATCCTTATCATTCTTTTATAATTTCTTATTTGTAAATATTTGCTAAAATGTAGCTAAAATTTTTGTAATATTTGGATTTTCTTTTGATGATTGTACAAAGGACTCATTTAGATATTTAAAGCAACATCAAAGGGATAAAATTATTTGTGCGTTCGTGCGTGTGTGTGTGCGCGCGCGCGCGTGTGTGTGTGTGTGTGTGTGTGTGTGTGTGTGTGTGTGTGTGTGTGTGTGAATTGTCTTTCAAAAATATCTCTATTTTATACTATGTATTCAAAATTTTATACTATGTATTTTTATTAAAAACAACTGCAATAAATTCAATACAATAAAATTAATGAATAAAGGACAAAATCAATAGCAGGAACATATTATAAATAATACTTATATATCGATATAGATGGTCAATTTTTAATTTGAATACTTATATTTACGTATTTTAAATATCTTTTTCTCTCTCTCTCTATAGCGGAGTCTCTGACCTGTAACACATGCTCAGTGAGTCTGATTGGAATCTGTCTGAATCCCGCAACAGCGACTTGCTCCACCAACACATCCGTCTGCACCACAGGAAGAGCCAGTGAGTCTCACTATCTCATCCTTCATCATCATCATCATCATCATCATCCTCATTATTATATAGGAGGACTTTTAGGACCGATCGCAAAGGGAATCAGATGTAGTCGGTTTTGAACTGCACGCCCTGCTGGTTAAAAAAAGCAACTGCAGCCTCATAGATAAAACATGAATTTACTTGAAGCGATTCATATAAATTAGAGATTTTCTCTGCGCTAGAATTTCCACTGACGGTGCCATCTGCCTGTTTCTCGCCCCTCAGGTTTCACGGGCGTCCTCGGCTTCCTGGGCTTCAACTCCCAGGGCTGCACGGAGGGAGCTCAGTGTAACGGCACCATGTCCGGGTCCATCCTGGGTGCGTCGTACACGGTCACTCAAACCTGCTGCAGCACAAACAACTGCAACCCCGTGACCAGCGGCGCCTCCTACGTCCAGATCTCCGTCAGCGCGGCCCTGAGCGCCGCCCTGCTGGCCTGCGTCTGGGGCCAGTCCGTCTACTGATCGCCAAACTTCTACTGACTCACTTACGGATCAACATGTCTAGTGTTCGCATTTATATTTTTGGAAAATTTTCATATTTAATGCGTCTTTACCTCTGTAGTAATATGAAGAAGAGAAGAAAAAAAGGAAGCGTTCTAATGTTCTAAACATACAGGCAAGAAAACAAGAGAAAATGTATAAATAGAATAAAGAGTTTCCGTGTGCATATTAAAGGTCTTTGCCGAAGGAAAAAAATAAATAAATACGGTGATGATGTGAATATTTTGAAATTCACTTCTGATGTATGAAGATTGTACTTTGAAGGCACTCTTTATAATGTTCAGCGGAAAGTGTGTACTGTTTAAAGGGAAATTATGTTCTAAGCTATATTTACTGTGTTTTTACATTTATTACCAATAAAAAAAAAGCCTGTTTGGAAAAGTTCAAGTCTTGGCTGCTTTTATGCAAATCAGACAGAAATCAGAGCCCAGATAATAGTTTCCTGCCACTAGTGGGGCCCTTGAGCAAGGCCCTTAACCCTCAACTGCTCAGTTGTAAGTTGCTCTGGATAAGAGCGTCTTCCAAATACTGTAAATGTAAATGTAATGTGTGGTGTTCAAAACTACGAATGATTTTCCTTTAAACGAACCCTAACACAATGACGCCAACGTCCCTTCACTCTGTCATGTCGAAATGCTTCGTCAGGAAGTTTCACCACTGGCTCGCTCATTAGGCTCATTAACTTATAGGTATTTATTTATGACACTTGTATATACATTTCTGACAATTGTAATCGGTTTATTCCTGTAAAGCTGGTGAACGGTAACATTACAGATACTGAACATGTGACACATTTTCAGGTCCCTCTGTTGCAAAAGACGACTAAACCAATACTTTAAAACAAAACTGCATTTTTTCCAAAGAGCGTGACGTCTTGACCTTACACCAGGATTCTTCAGCTGCCACCAAGAATACTTTCTCGCAGAAATATGCGTCAACACAAAGGCTTTTTTGTAAGAGTGTCAAGATGTGATTGGTGCACTATATAAACATACCTCACTACAATAAGATAATGTTGTTAATGTGAATACGATGGTGATGATTATCAACGTGAATCATTACATTTAAAGGATGACGCCTTTATCCAACAAATAGTGCTATAAAATAGAATAGACTTTATTTTTCACATAAACTTACAGCACAGTGTAAATCGTTTCTAAGCATAACCCAGGACGTTGGGGTCAGAGCGCAGGGTCGGCCATGACACGGCGCCCCCTGGAGTGTTAAGGGTCTTGCTCAAAGCCCCAAGAGTGGCAGCTTGGTGATACCGTGGCTCGGTGATACCGGAGCTTGGTGATACCCCCCCCCCTCATCCCCCACCGACTTTCCGATCAGTAGCCCGGCGCCTTAAACAACTGAGCTCCGCCCCTCCCCCACGGTTGAGCCTGGGTGAAGAGTCCTTTGTATGTTCCAGGGCGTTGCTTCGACATTCCTTCTGTAATCTCGTGCTGTTGTACGAGGCGTACTTGAGATTCATTCTGATTAAATTCTGATTCTTGTTTAAACTCTCTTGACGTGTTCTCTCAGCTCAGTTTGAATTTATACACTAATAAGTCGTAAAAAGCGCAATAAAGAATAAAGATCCGTCATATCTGTGTTGGTTCTGAGTTATGCCTGAGATACCGCTTTGAGATACCGACCTGTCTTGTTCGACAAGAACTCGGGCGGATCACGCCGCGCTTACTTTAAATGATAAATCCGCCATAGTGGATTACATCATGCGTCTCATCTTCCTGTTCTCTCCTCGTTTACTCCCCGCCACAATCTTTTACTCCATACACCAGTTAGGGGGAGGGGGTGTGGCTCAGTGGTCTAAGGCGCTGGGCTGCTGATGGGAAGATCCGGGTTCGAGCCCCGGTATGGCCAAGCTGCCGCCCTTGGGTCCTTGAGCAAGACCCCCAGACACCCAGACACCCAGATCCAAAATAAGTTAGGTTCAGGTTATTGTTGGTACGGCCCTCCAACACACCGCAGGTTTCCCATGTGGCCCCTTGTAAAACAGAATTCCCACCCCTGCTCTAGGTCATGAAACAGAATAAGGCTCAGTACACAAAAGACATGCACTATGAAAAGGATATGCGCTTACGAGCAACTTCCCCCGTGTGTCTGCGTCTAACACCGCTGGGCTTAATGAACCCACGTATGGATTCTAACCCATTCTCTGAAGGTCACAGCAAGGTTCTGGTTCTGAACTGGTTTTTGTTTATTAACATTCTTCGAGAGTAGTTGAGATACAGAAAGTCAGTGATGAGGAACTCATTTTAGAATAAGTGCCTGATCAGATTCTAGCCTTGGTTTAATAGGAAACACTGCAGAGTTCGTTACGGCATGAACTTCATGTCAAAAGTATTGAACCAACAGAGAAAGTCAGCGTTTTAGTTATATATATTTATATTCATATAGCAATATGGGAATAAAGTTGGAATTATAAGCACTACGGGAATAAATAGTAATGGCGCCCTCTAGGTCATAAAATGTCATTTCAAGTCAGTGCTGCTACGACTTTATTGCACGCATGAGTCATGTAGCGTTAATGTCAACTTCATTCTCACGTATTCTCTTTTAATTCGATTATTTGTTTGTTGTCATTTTGAATTTATTCCTGCAATCTATTTTCATATGGCAATAAAACACTAAACGTAAACAATGAACAATGTTTCCATTTTCTTCTCCTTTTTGTAAATTACAGTGAATACAGTGACTGATTTATGCACACAACATATACACACAACATATACACACAACATATATACACAACATATACACACACAGCATATACACACAACATATATACACACAACATATATACACACAACATATACACACAACATATATACACATATACACACCAACATACATATACACATATACACACAAATATACACACACAACCACACACAACATATATACACACAACACACACAATACACATATACACACACAACATATACACACACAACATATACACACAACATATATACACAACATATACACACAACATATATACACACAACATATATACACACAACATATACACACAACATATATACACAACATATACACACACACACACAACATATATACACACACATACACACAACATATACACACAACATATTATACACACACATATACACACACACACACACATATACACACACAACACACAGACTATACACACATGACACACACAATATACACACAACATATACACACACAACACACAACATATACACACAACATTCATACATACACACACAACAATATACACACACAACAGACGTATACACACACACACACAAACATATATACACACAACGATACACAACAACAGACACACAACATATACACACAACATATACACACAACATATACACACACAACATATACACACACAACATATATACACAACATATATACACACAACATATATACACACACATACACACACACAACATACATATACACACAACATATAAACACACATACACACACAACATATATACACACACATATACACACACACATATATACACACACACATATATACACACAACACACAAAACATAACATACACACACAACATATATACACACAACATATATACACACAACATATATACACACAACATATATACACACACAACATATACACACAACATATACACACAACATATACACACAACATATACAACAAATACACACAACACACACATCACACTATACTACACACACAACATATACACACACAAACATATATACACACATACACACACACATATACACACATACATACACACACGCATATATGCACAACATATACACACACCTATACACACACACAGATACACACAATACATATAACAACAATACACACACACAACAATATGCACAACATATACACACACACACACAACGATATATAACACACATACACAACATACCACACAACATACACAGACACATATACACACAAACATATATCATAGAGTATACACAACAATACACACACAAACACACACAACATATACACCCAACATGAGTATACACAACAAGCATATATACATACACAACATATATACACACACAACATATATACACACAACATATACACACACAACATATACACCAAATAGAGACACACACAACATATACACACACAACATACACACATATATACACACACAACATATACACACACAACAAACACATATATACCACACACACAACATATATACACAACATATACACACACAACATATATACAACATATACACACATATACACAACATATACACACACAACATACATACACACACACATACACCACAACTACACACACAACATATACACACACAATATACACACACACACACAACATAGACACAACATACACACATATACAACATATATATGCACAACATATACACACACAACACATATATACACAAAACATATACACACACAACAAGCACAACATATACACACAACATATATACACACACAATACATATATACACAAAACATATATACACAACATATACACACAACATATACACACATATACACACATATATACACAACATATACACACACACACATATACACACACAATGCACAACATATACACACAACATATATACACACACAACATATACACACACAACATATACACACAAAACATACACACACAACATATATACACAAAAACATATATACACACAGTATACACACACAACATATACACACACACACACATATACACACAACATATACACACAACATATACAAACACAACATACACACAACATACACACAACATACACACAACATACACACAACATACACACAACATACACACAGACATACACAATATACCATACACACAACATATACACACACAAACATACATATACACACAGTACATACACACACACAGAGTATACACACATACACACACACATATACACACATATACATACACAACATATACACACACACATATATACACACATATATACACACATATACACACACACACATATACACACTCAACACATATACACACAAACACATATACACACACACAGTGTACACACAAATACACACAACATATACACACACAATATACACACAAATATACACACATAGTGTACACACAACATATACACACACAGAGTACACACAACATACACACACACATACACACACACAACACACACACGATACACACAACATATACACGCTCAGAGCATACACACAACATATACACTCTCAGAGTGTACACACCGCATATATACACACACACACACACATACACATATACACACACAGAGTATAAACATACCACATATAAACACACACACAACATATACACGCTCAGAGCATACACACAACATATACACACTCAGAGTGTACAAACCGCATATACACACACACACACACACACATACACAACATATACACACAGAGTATACACACCACATATACACACACACACAAACAATACACACTCAAATACAAATATACACACACAACATATACACACAACAACTATACACATATACACACACACATACACAGTGTACACACAACATATACACACAACATATATACAGAGAGTATACACACATCACACACCCAACATACACCGCATATATACACACACACACACACACACATACACACATACATACACATATACACACACAGAGTATACACACCACATATACACACACACACACATACACACGCTCAGAGTACATACACACAACATATACACTCTCAGAGTGTACACACCGCATATACACACACACACACACACACACACACTACAACATATACACAACACAGAGTATACACACCACATATATACACACACAAAACACATATCACACAACACACAAACAAGCACACATCAGAGCATACACACAACATATACACTCTCAGAGTGTGTACACACCGCATATATACACACACACACACATATACAACATATACACACACAGAGTATACACACCACATATACACACACACACAACATACATACACGCTCAGAGCATACACACAACATATACACTCTCAGAGTGTACACACCGCATATACACACACTATATACACACACACACATACAACATATACACACACAGAGTATACACACCACATATACACACACACACAACATATACACACTCAACAAATATACACACACATATACACACATATACACACTCAACATACACAACATATACACACATACACACACAAGAGTTGTACACACCGATACTATACACACACACACATACAACATATACACACACAGAGTATACACACCACATATACACACACACACAACATATGCACGCTCAGAGCATACACACAACATATACACTCTCAGAGTGTACACACCGCATATATACACACACACAAACACACACATACAACATATACACACACAGAGTATACACACCACATATACACACACACACACAAAACATACACACACAACATATAACAACTCAGAGTATACACACATATACATACACTACACACACATATACACACACACACACAACAGAGTGTAAGTACACACACATATATATCACACACACACACAGAGTATACACACACATATACACACACACACACACATGCATACAGACAACACACACACCACACACACACATATATACACACACACACACACATATACACACCCAACATATACACACTCAACAAATAGCTCAGAGCATACACACAACATATACACTCTCAGAGTGTACACACCGCATATATACACACACACATACACATATATACACACATAGTATACACACAACATATACACACACACACAACATATATACACACAACATATACACACAATAGTGTACACACAACAAATATACACACACACACACACATGTACACACAACAGAGTATACACACCACACACACATATACACACAACATATACACACACACATACACACAACATATACACACAACATATACACACACAACATATACACACATACACACAACATATACACAACAAAGTCAGGCATACACACAACATAACACACCACATATGTACACACACAGAGTGAGTGTACACACCGCATATATACACACACACATATATACACATATACAGATATACACACCACATATACACACACACACATATACACCACAAACATACACCACAACAGTATACACACATATATACACAACACAACATATATACACAACATATACAACACAAATCACATAGTACACACACAAATACATACACACACAACATATACACACATATACACACACACATATACACACATATACACACAAAACATATATACACACACATATACACACACAACATATACACACACAACATATATTACACACCACAACATATAGACAGAGTATATACACAACATATACACACAACATATACACACACAACATATATACAGAGAGTATACACACATCGTATACACCCAACAGAGTATACACACCAAATATACACACATAGTGTACACACAACAAATATACACAGAGTGTACACACAACAGAGTATACACACCACATATACACACACAACATATACACACTCAACAAATATACACACAACATATACACACATAGTGTACACACAACATATACACACACAGAGTGTACACACCGCATATATACACACACACACACACACACACATACAACATATACCGTAAATTCTGGACTATAAAGCGCACCTGCATATAAGCCGCATCCGCATCCGCTCTATTTAAAAAAAAAACCCAAAAAAATTCATAAATAAGCCGCACCTGCATACAAGCCGCATCCGCATCCGCTTTTGAATTGTAAATGTACATGTATGTACCTAAATAGATCCTTTCCTAACCTGTATTTTAACACGGTGTAACGGTGGACGCTGCACAGAGACGCGGAGATCCGGAATTCATACAAAACAGGATTTATTAGAATAAAGAACTCAGGAGACGCCGCTCATACGGAGCGGCCAGACAGGCTAGGGAGCCTTGCGCTCTGCGCGCCGTGGTACCGGGAGTACCGGAGAGCAGGAGTCCGGGAATCGGGAACAGACAAAGGTTAGGCATAAACATATATCGAGCGTCCGTGTCCGCGACACTAGGTATGTGCTATGAGCCCGGACGGGGATTGTAGGGAGAACCTGGCTTATATCGGGAGAGGGAAAATCAAGAACAACTTTGGCTGATTTGTGCGTGTGTGTGTCTGTGTGCGCGCGTGCGTGTGTGTGTGTGTGTGTGTGGGGAAAAGAGCAGGGGAGGAGAGAGAGAGAGCACCGAGCAGCAACTTTGCTGATTAAAACGGGACAGAACCAAGAGAAAATAAGCGCTATTTACAGTATTTATCTTCATTTCTCCTGTGTGTGAAATGACGTCACCTTAACCTTGTAAAGATAGAGTTTGTCCTCCTTCTATCCGCTTCTACCCACTTATATCTGCTAAAGAGGAACTAGCGCATTCTTCTTCTTTGCATTTATTTTGTCTTAGTTTTGATTCTAATTCCGGTTAGAGCCCCTAGCGGTCGGGAAAAAATCTGCAGAATAGCCGCACCTTATTATTAGCCGCATGGTTCAAAACCTAGGAAAAAAGTAGCGGCTTATAGTCCAGAATTTACGGTACACACACAGAGTATACACACCACATATACACACACACACACACACAACATATACACGCTCAGAGCATACACACAACATATACACTCTCAGAGTGTACACACCGCATATATACACACATACAACATATACACACTCAGAGTATACACACCACATATACACACACAACATATACACGCTCAGAGCATACACACAACATATACACTCTCAGAGTGTACACACCACATATATACACATACACACACACACAGCCATACACACACAACAACATATACACACACAGAGTATACACACCACATATACACACACAACATATACACACTCAACAAATATACACAACATATACACACATAGTGTACACACAACAATACACAACATATACACACACATACAGAGATACACAAACAACATATACACAACACAGCATACATAACACACAAACATATACACACACAACATATACATACACACATATACAAACACACAACATATACACCAACAACATATACACACAACACAGATACATACACAACATACATATACAAACACAACATATACACACAACATATACAAACACAACATATACACACAACATATACACACACAAATATACACACACAAACATACACACAACATACATATATATACACACACACAACATATACACACAAACATATACACACACACAACATATACACACACATACACACACAATATATACACACACAACATATACACACAACATATACATACACACACAACATATACACACAACATATATACACACAACATATACACACACACAACATATACACACACAACATATATACACACAACATATACACACAACATATACAAACACAACATATACACACAACATATACACACAACATATATACACACACAACATACACACACACAACATATACACACAACATACACACAACATACACACAACATATATACACACAACATACACACAACATACACACACAACATATACACACAACATATACACACACAACATATATACACACAACATATACACACAAACATATATACAGAGAGTATACACACATCATATACACCCAACAGAGTATACACACCAAATATACACACATAGTGTACACACAACAAATATACACAGAGTGTACACACAACAGAGTATACACACCACATATACACACAACATATACACACACAACATATATACATATACACACACAACATATATACACAACATATACACACATAGTGCACACACAACATATACACACACACACACAGAGTATACACACCACATATATACACACACACATACAACATATACACGCTCAGAGCATACACACAACATATACACTCTCAGAGTGTACACACCGCATATATACACACACACACACACATACAACATATACACACTCAGAGTATACATACCACATATAAACACACACACAACATATACACGCTCAGAGCATACACACAACATATACACTCTCAGAGTGTACAAACCGCATATACACACACACACACACACATACAACATATACACACTCAGAGTATACACACCACATATACACACAACATATACACACAACATATACATACACACACAACATATACACACAACATATACACACACAACATATACACACACATACACACATAGTGTACACACAACATATACACACACAGAGTGTACACACCGCATATATATACACACACACACACACATACAACATATACACACACAGAGTATACACACCACATATACACACACACAACATATACACGCTCAGAGCATACACACAACATATACACTCTCAGAGTGTACACACTGCATATATACACACACACACACACATACAACATATACACACACAGAGTATACACACCACATATACACACACACACAAGAGATACACCCCACATATACCACACACACACATACACACAAGTATACACAGCACACACACATATACACACACACATACAACATATACACGCTCAGAGCATACACACAACATATACACTCTCAGAGTGTACACACCGCATATATACACACACACACACACATACAACATATACACACTCAGAGTATACACACCACATATACACACACACACAACATATACACGCTCAGAGCATACACACAACATATACACTCTCAGAGTGTACACACCACATATATATATATATATACACACACACACATACAACATATACACACACAGAGTATACACACCACATATACACACACACAACATATACACACTCAACAAATATACACACAACATATACACACATAGTGTACACACAACATATACACACACAGAGTGTACACACCGCATATATACACACACACACATACATACAACATATACACACACAGAGTATACACACCACATATACACACACACACAACATATGCACGCTCAGAGCATACACACAACATATACACTCTCAGAGTGTACACACCGCATATATAAACACACACACACATACAACATATACACACACAGAGTATACACACCACATATACACACACAACATATACACACTCAACAAATATACACACAACATATACACACATAGTGTACACACAACATATACACACACAGAGTGTACACACCGCATATATACACACACACATACAACATATACACACACAGAGTATACACACCACATATACACACACACACAACATATGCACGCTCAGAGCATACACACAACATATACACTCTCAGAGTGTACACACCGCATATATAAACACACACACACACATACAACATATATACACACACAACATATACACACTCAACACATATACACACAACATATACACACATAGTGTACACACAACATATACACACACAGAGTGTACACACCGCATATATACACACACACATACAACATATACACACAACAGAGTATACACACCACATATACACACACACACAACATATACACGCTCAGAGCATACACACAACATATACACACTCTGAGCATAGTGTACACACCGCATATATACACAACATATATACACAACATATACACACATAGCATATACACACAACATATACACACACAATATACATATACACACACATATACACACACAACATATACACACAACATATATACACAACATATACACACACAACATATACACACACAACATATATACACACACAACATATATACACACACAACATATATACACAACATATACACACACACACAACATATACACACAACATATATACACAAAACATATACACACACAACATATATACACACACAAATACGAGAGTATACACACACACATCATATACACACACACAACATATATACAGAGAGTATACACACATCGTATACACCCAACAGAGTATACACACCAAATATACACACATAGTGTACACACAACAAATATACACAGAGTGTACACACAACAGAGTATACACACCACATATACACACACAACATACATATACACACTCAAACAAATATACACACAACATATACACACATAGTGTACACACAACATATACACACACAGAGTGTACACACCGCATATATACACACACACACACACACACATACAACATATACCGTAAATTCTGGACTATAAAGCGCACCTGCATATAAGCCGCATCCGCTCTATTTGAAAAAAAAAACCAAAAAAATTCATAAAAAAATAAGCCGCACCTGCATACAAGCCGCATCCGCTATTTGAATTGTAAATGTACATGTATGTACCTAAATAGATCCTTTCCTAACCTGTATTTTAACACGGTGTAACGGTGGACGCTGCACAGAGACGCGGAGATCCGGAATTCATACAAAACAGGATTTATTAGAATAAAGAACTCAGGAGACGCCGCTCATACGGAGCGGCCAGACAGGCTAGGGAGCCTTGCGCTCTGCGCGCCGTGGTACCGGGAGAGTACCGGAGAGCAGGAGTCCGGGAATCGGGAACAGACAAAGGTTAGGCATAAACATATATCGAGCGTCCGTGTCCGCGACACTAGGTATGTGCTATGAGCCCGGACGGGGATTGTAGGGAGAACCTGGCTTATATCGGGAGAGGGAAAATCAAGAACAACTTTGGCTGATTTGTGCGTGTGTGTGTGTCTGTGTGCGCGCGTGCGTGTGTGGTGTGTGTGTGTGTGTGGGGAAAAGAGCAGGGGAGGAGAGAGAGAGAGCACCGAGCAGCAACTTTGCTGATTAAAACGGGACAGAACCAAGAGAAAATAAGCGCTATTTACAGTATTTATCTTCATTTCTCCTGTGTGTGAAATGACGTCACCTTAACCTTGTAAAGATAGAGTTTGTCCTCCTTCTATCCGCTTCTACCCACTTATATCTGCTAAAGAGGAACTAGCGCATTCTTCTTCTTTGCATTTATTTTGTCTTAGTTTTGATTCTAATTCCGGTTAGAGCCCCTAGCGGTCGGGAAAAAATCTGCAGAATAGCCGCACCTTATTATTAGCCGCATGGTTCAAAACCTAGGAAAAAAGTAGCGGCTTATAGTCCAGAATTTACGGTACACACACAGAGTATTACACACCACATATACACACACACACACAACATATACACGCTCAGAGCATACACACAACATATACACTCTCAGAGTGTACACACCGCATATATACACACATACAACAACATATACACACTCAGAGTATACACACCACATATACACACACACACAACATATAACGCTATACACGCTCAGAGCGTACACACAACATATACACTCTGAGAGTGTACACACCGCATATATATACACACACACACATACAACATATACACACACAGAGTATACACACCACATATACACACACAAACATATACACACGCTCAGAGCATACACACAACATATACACTCTCAGAGTGTACACACCGCATATATACACAACACACATACAACATACATACACACACAGACATACACACCACATATACACACACACACACATATACACGCTCAGAGCATACACACAACATACACACTTACACACAATATACACTCAGAGCATACAACATATACACACTCAGAGTGTACACACCACATATATATACACACACACACATACAACAACATATACACACACAGTATACACACACATATACACACACACACCACATACATACACGCTCAGAGCATCACACACAATCAACATATACACTCTCAGAGGGTACACACCGCATATATACACACACACACACATACAACATATATACACACACAAGAGGTATACACACCAGCATATATACATACACACACACATACATAAACACATATACACACACAGAGTATACACACACACATATACACACACACACAATACATATACACAAGAACATACACACACACAACATACAACACATATACACACACATATACACACACACATACAACATATACACACACAGAGTATACACGCTCAGAGCATACACACAACATATACACTCTCACACCACCGCATATACACACACACACACACAACACACATACACACTCACACAGAGTATACACACACACATATACACACACACAAACATATACACCCCGATACACACACACACACACACACACATATACACACTCACACCTACACCACACAGAGTACACACACCACATATATACACACCACACACAGCATACACACACAACATATACACACTCAGCATATATACACACACACACACATACACATACACACACACACACACACACACATTACACTCACACATAGAGTAGAGCATACACACAACATATACACTCTCACACACCGAGTTACGCATACACACACACACACACACACACCCACATATACACACACACACACAACACACACACACACAGAGATATACACACACCACAAAAAATACACACACATACACACATAGTATACACACACACACACACACACACACAAACACATATACATGCTCAGAGCATACACACAACATATACACTCTCAGAGTGTACACACAACATATACACACTCAGAGTATACACACCGCATATATACACACACACACACACACACACACCATACAACATATACACACATAGAGTATACACACCACATATACACACACACACAACATATACACGCTCAGAGCATACACACAACATATACACACACAGAGTATACACACCGCATATATACACACACACACACACATACAACACATATACACACACACACACACACAAACATATACACGAGTATACACACACATGCATACACCACACACATATATACACACACACACACATATACACACACACACATATACACACACACACACAACATATACACACACAGAGTATACACACCACATATATACACACACACACATACAACATATACACACACAGAGTATACACACCGCATATATACACACCACATATATACACACACACACATAAAACATATACATACACAGAGTATACACACCACATATACACACACACACACAACATATACACGCTTAGAGCATACACACAACATATACACTCTCAGAGTGTACACACAGCGCATATATATACACACACACACATACATAAAACATATACACACACAGAGTATACACACCACATATACACACACACACAACATATACATGCTCAGAGCGTACACACAACATATACTGTGTTTTCCGTCATGCTGTTATGATTATTTGGTTAAAGTTACTTGGTGTATTAGTTTAGTTTGCTTGTATTGTATTGACTGAACTGCATCCAGAAAATTTTCCACGGTGTATATTTAATGCGGTTTGTAGACGCCCTCATTCACAGCAACTTGTGATTATTTTATTTAGGTGAATATATATTTACATGAGGGTTTAGAGCTTTTCTCAAAAACCCGGCAGTGACAGCATCGGGGAAACTCACGACCTTCTAATACAACGTCGTAACCAAAACACCTGCCATGTGTCCAAATCAACGTCTCACGGTTACAGAACAGAAGGAAGTTCAATCCAGAGCGTCTGTGATCTGCCACTCCCTGGGCCCGTAACCTTCCCTAACCTTATTCAGGAATATCCACAGAAAAGAGTTTCATTGTTTGTAGATATTTGACAAATAATGGACTGTTTGCTGAGTAAAGAAGGAAGAACTTTCCCCCTACAAAATGCAAACACTATAAGAATAATGATTCCTTCCATCCAAACCTCACTGGCCAATCAGAGTAAAGCACTGTGAGTTAATCCCCCCCCCCCCCCCCCCCCCCCCCCCCCCCCCCCCCACCCCCCCCACCCCCCCCACCCCCCCCACCACCCCCCCCCCCCCCACCATGACAAGTTTGTTCCAGAACTTCGAAATTGTGAAACCGTGTCATTAGCGTTGTAAGAAATGTAGTGATTTTGTTTGTAGTTTTTTCTTCTTTTCGTTTGTCAAAACAAAAAAATAAAAGAGAGAGACGTTTGAAACAGTTTGCCATTCCACAGTGTGTCACAAAGACACACAACTTTGTAATCGCACAATAGTGTCACCAACAACACACACCACTTGGGTGCGAGTTCACTGACAGGAAAAGGAGCAAAATGTAGGTTTAAAAAGTGAAACGTGATTTGACTCAGAGTCATGTGTGTGTGTGTGTGTGTGTGTGTGTGTGTGTGTGTGTGTGTTTTTTTCTCCTTAGTGTGGAGCGTGACTCAGCCTCACCACTCAGATCCTACACACAGACCTGTGATTAGGCCTGGAACATTAGAAACGGTAATTATGGAAAGACCCAGGAGGGAGGAGAGGAGGAGGAGGAGGAGGAGGAGGAGATGTTCTCAGGTGAGGATCAGGAGTCGCTCACACCGAGTCATGCTGTATTTCTGCAGAACGTTTATTTCATGCCAAGGTCAGAAAAGAAGCATCACAGCGGTTAATCTGAGGAACGCTGGAACTCAGAACGGGGATAAAGTGTAACAAATATTACAAGGAAAGAGAGAGAGAGAGAGAGAGAGAGAGGAGGGGAGAGAGAGAGAGAGAGAGAGAGAACAGAATGTCACTATACTGTACTGATCCACCGCACCCTGTGAGGAACCACACCCAGTTTCATTCAGCATATACACACACAGCGTGTACACACAACATATACACACACACACACACAACACACACAACATACACACACACACACATATCACACTACACACACAACATATATACACACAACATATATACACACACAACATACACAACCTATACACACATATATACACACAACATATACACACAACATATACACACACACACAACATATATACACACACAACATATACACACACAACATATACACTCAGAGTATACACACAACATATATACAAACACAACATATATACACACACAAACATATATACACACACATATCATACACACAATCACACAGTATACACACAACATATATATACACACAACATATACACACAACACACATATACACTACACACACAACATATACACTCAGAGTATACACACAACATATATACAAACACAACATATATACACACACACAACATATACACACACAACATATACACTCAGAGTATACACACAACATATATACATATACAACATATATACACACACAACATATACACACACACACATATACACAACATAGTATACACACACATATATACACACATATACACTCAGAGTATACACACAACATATACACACACAACACCATACACACAACATACACACACATATATACACACACAAAATATACACACACAACATATACACACAAAATATATACACACACAACATATACACACAACATACACACAACATATATCCACAATTAACCTCTAAACGACACAACAGTATACACACAAAACATCCACACAACAGCAGATAACACACAACAGTATACACACAACATATATACATATACAACATATATACACACACAGTATATCACACAACATATACACACACAACATATATACACACACACAACATATACACTCAGAGTATACACACAACATATATACATACACAACATATATACACACACAACATATACACGCAGAGTATACACACAATATATACACACACAACATATATATACACACACACACAACATATACACTAAGAGTATACACACAACATATACACACACACACACAACATATACACTCAAGAGTATACACACAACATACATACATACACAACATATATACTCAGAGTATACACACACACATATACACACAACATATACACACACAACATATATACACACACACACACACACAAATATATACATACACACATCAACAACAGAGTATACACACACAATATATACACAGAGCATACACACACATATACACACTCACTCAACATATACACAACATACTTAGAGTATACACACAACATATACACACTTAGAGTATACACACAACATATATACACACACAACATATACACGCAGAGTATAGACACAATATATACACACACAACATATATATATACACACACACACACACAACATATACACTCAAGAGTATACACACAACATACACACACACACACACACACACACACAACATATACACTCAAGAGTATACACACAACATATATACAAACAATCGGATCTTGTTCTTTAATAAAAAGCAGGAATAAATAAAAGAGGGAAAATAAGGCAGTTCACTTAAATGAACAAGTAATTTGTTTTACTTAAATTAAATTCATAAACTTACATTTTTCAGAAAATTTTAATTTCCATATTATATCATAATACAAATACAGTGCGTTCAAAAAGTTCCTCCACAGTGTCGGTGCAGCGTTAAAGTCAAGAAACTACTTGTTTATTAAAACTCATTATTATTCTCACGTATTTATTTATTTACATTTATTTACATATATGGCATTTGGCAGACGCCCTTATCCAGAGCGACTTACAACTGAGCAATTGAGGGTTAAGGGCCTTGCTCAAGGGCTTGCTAGTGGTAGCTTGGTGGTTGTGGGTTTTGAACCTGCGATCTTCTGGTCCAAAGTCCAACACCTTAACCACTAAGCCCCCACCTCGCTGAAATTCTATTTATGAAATCTTGCACAGAATAGTGATGTGATATTTCCTGTCTCCAGAAAAGCTGCTTGAAGTTTTTCCAAGAATAAAATCTGTGTATTTACCGGCAGTATAAAAACCGTGCTCCACTTCCTGCTCTACACGCCACTGCGGAGGGATTTTTTAGTGCGCTGTATGTAAATTATATCGGTGTAACAGTTCCGGGTTGATCCGTACAGATCAGGACTCGCGGTTCGGCACACACGTGCCCCGCAGAGTATTTTTAAATGATATAAAATGTAATGGGAGGGGCACGGTGGCTTAGTGGTTAGCACGTTCGCCTCACACCACCAGGATCCGGGTTCGATTCCTGTATCCGCCATGTGTGTGTGGAGTTTGTGCATGCTCTCCCAGTTCCTCAGGGGGTTTTTCTCCGGGTTCTCCGGTTTCCTCCCCCGGTCCAAAAACATGCACGGTAGGTTGATTAGCACCTTGGAAAATTGTCCCTAGTGTGTGTGTGCGTGTGTGTGTGTGTGTGTGTGTGTGTGTGTGTGTGTGTGTGTGTGTGTGTGTGTGTGTGTGTGTGTGTGTGTTTGTGTGTGCCCTGCGATGGGTTGGCATTCCATCTAGGGTGTATCCTGCCTTAATGCCCATAGACGCCTGAGATAGACACAGACTCCCCGTGACCCGAGGGAAAATCGAATAAAGCGGTAGAAGATGAATGAATGAATGAATAAAATGTAATGATCGCAGAATGAAAGAGGTTTTTTTCTTGCCGAAATAGCCTTTTACGTAACTCCGTAACTACACAGAGCAGTCATGTGATTAATGGAAACGGAAGGACTTTTTTTACGAGAGTGTTTCCTTACTGTAACTTTTCATTTTTATAAATAGAAAGCACATTATTTGTCTCCTCCCACTTTCGCTGATCTGTTAAAATGATCCGATCTGTGATCCAAAAGCCGCAATGTGATCCGTGAGATTTCTTTTTCTGTAGCACTGCGGATAAATAAAAATGTAAAAGAAATTACAAATTATTTCATAAATATAAATTACACATACACACTCAGACAACACACACACACATACACACATACACACACACTGTATAAAAAACTCGAAACTCTAAAAACACCTTGCATTAAATATAACCTGGTGTTTTCACACCGATTCTGGAATTATTGTATTAATGCGATCAATGGCGCCACCTGGTGTCTGATATAGTGTAATAATATTCCGTTATACAACATACACACACACACACACACACACACACACACAGTCCATTGTGGGAGTGTCTCAAACAACACCCAATTATACACACAACATATACAACACACACACACACAGTCCATTGTGGGAGTGTCTCTAACAACACCCAATTATACACACAACATACACAACACACACACACACACACACACACAGTACATTGTGGGAGTTTCCCAAACAACACCCAATTATACACACAACATATACACCACAACACACACACACACACACACACACACACACACACAGTACATTGTGGGAGTGTCTCAAACAACACCCAATTATACACACAACATATACAACACACACACACACACAGTCCATTGTGGGAGTTTCCCAAACAACACCCAATTATACAAACAAAACATATACAACACACACACACACACACACACACACACACACACAGTACATTGTCGGAGTGTCCCAAACAACACCCAATTATACACACAACATATACAACACACACACCACACACAGTACATTGTCGGAGTGTCCCAAACAACACCCAATTATACACACACACACACACACACACACACAGTACATTGTCGGAGTGTCCCAAACAACACCCAATTATACACACAACATATACAAAACACACACACACACACTCACACACACACAGTACATTGTCGGAGTGTCCCAAACAACACCCAATTATACACACACACACACACACACACAGTCCATTATGGGAGTTTCCAAAACAACACCCAATTATACACACAACATATACAACACACACACACACAGTCCATTATGGGAGTTTCCCAAACAACACCCAATTATACACACAACATAGAACATTCACAGCACAATACATACACAGCTGTTACCATGTGAGGGACAGTGTGTGACCACGCCACCTAGTGTAACACACACACACACACACAGTTATATACATTTTATTTACTGATTTTCATATAGTGCTGAAACCCTATTATAATTGTAGTGATTATTATTATTATTATTATTAATATTATTATTATTATAAGGGGGCACGGTGGTTTAGTGGTTAGCACGTTCGCCTCACACCTCCAGGGTCCGGGTTCGATTCCCGTCTCGGCCATGTGTGTGTGTGTGTGTTGCAGTTTGCATGTTTCTCCCCGTGCCTCAGGGTTTTTTTCTCCGGGTTCTCCGGTTTCCTCCCCCGGTCCAAAAAATTGAACGGTAGGTTGATTGGCACCTTGGAAAATTGTCCCTAGTGTATGAATGTGTGTGTGTGTGTGAATGTCATTGTGTGTCGTGTGATGGGTTGGTATTCCATCCAGGGTGTATCCTGCCTTAATGCCCATAGACGCCTGAGATAGACACAGACTCCCCGTGACCCGAGGGAAGATCCGAGGGAAAATGTATTGTAAACTCAAAACATACATATTTATGGCATCATTGTGTCATAACGCAGAAAATCCTCATTGGCGGTTTTATGCTGCGAAGTCCGCTTTCTCCGTAAAAATTGGTTATGTTAAAAGTCTACTTTTGCGAACTAGTCATGTGTTTATTTGCGGCATTGGAACAAAACCAGTGTAGAAATGTTCAGTAAACACGGCTTATCAATAATTATTAAAAAAAAAAAAACATTCTCTGTTGCATCGGCTCAGCTAAAAGTTCAAAGCAGACGGGGATACATTGGAACGAATAGCTATATCTCCTGAACGCAACGAGATATCTTTATGAAACTTGGCACATTTCTGTGTGTCCTGAATCCTTGGTCAAATGCAAAAAATAACTGCATTGCTTTGCCAATTAACATCGCTAAACGAGGAAAAAATCTATTCATTTTCTTTGTATAGCTAGTGGCAAAGGCATGCAATAGCAACGCAGTAGCCACTGGGGGGCGATATCAAGTCTTTCAGGCCCAACAAGTCTGTCCTTCAGGGCCTCTCAGATGCTTGACCCCAGTTATATATTTTATTATAAATACTTAATTATTGTAATTGTTTTTAACATTATCATTATTATACTGTAATTATAGTTATATTACAGTTTAACATTGTTTCTGGATGTCTGTTATTTCTATTACTGCATGTTCAAGGCTTTGGCAACGCGAGTGTCCATATTTATCCCACCAATAAATCAGCCTGAAAACACACAGATATTATAATGACATTCACACCAGATTCTCTTTCTGTAATCCTGAAAGCTTCGCTCGTAAACCGTCGCCTGTTCCCGCGTTCCAAAGTTCTGTAAATCTCCTCCCAGACGTTTCGTTTTCTCTCAGGCGTGTCGTTTTTGCTCTTTATGAACAAGATAAAGAAGATAACAGATGTTATGTCATGAATCTGACATTTGTTTGAGCAAAATTGTACATTTCATAAACATTTACATTATTCATTCATTCATCTTCTAGCGCTTTATCCGATCTTCCCTCGGGTCACGGGGAGTCTGTGTCTATCTCAGGCGTCTATGGGCATTAAGGCAGGATACACCCTGGATGGAATGCCAACTGATCAGACACACGCACACACACACACACACACACACACACACACACACACACACACACACACACACACACACATTCATACACTAGGGACAATTCTCCAAGGTGCCAATCATCCTACCGTGCATGTTTTTGGACCGGGGGAGGAAACCGGAGAACCCGGAGAAAAACCCCCTGAGACACGGGGAGAACATGCACAAACTCCACACACACACATGTCCGAGACGGGAATCGAACCCCCGACCCTGGCGGTGTGAGGCGAACGTGATAAACACTAAACCACCGTGCCCATAACGTTTACATTATATTTACATATATTCGCATACAAAATGTAAAAGAAATAGGATTAAAAACTACAAAAACTCTAAAGCAAAAATGACACTTAACCTGATAAGATAAAAAAGAGAAAAATATAATAAGATCAATAATAATAATAATAATAATAATAATAATAATAGGTGATTGATTAGTGATTAGCTCTGTACTTCAGTTTTTTTCTTAGCTATTTGTTTCTTTTCTTTTTCTTCTGTTGTTGTTTATTTTTCTGTGTTCAGCTGAGTTTTGTATAAGAAACAAATATTAAGAATAAAAGGGAAAAAAACATAAATAAAAACAATCTTGAAATCCTTTCCAACATGGCGGAGGCACGCACGTGTGTTGCCGGAAGTGAGCGTGATGTGCTATTTGCGGTCACCCGTGGAGACGCGCTGAGGGGAAGTGGGCCGGCGTTCCTGAGTGCCTGAGAAACGGGGAAAAAAACACACAAAAGTGTCGGGTATAAAGTGCGTTGTTTCCCCGCAGAGGATCTCCGGCTGAGCTGGACTTCACATCGCTGTTGCCTGGGAAAGCGAATTCTGTAACGTTATTCCGGAGCGGAAGTGGATCCGTGACGGAAATCACACTTTTTTCACCCAAAACTTTTTGACTTTTTTTTTTTAAAGAAACAAATAAATAGTTAATTAAATCAGATTTTCCCTTTTTGGGATTTTTTTTGTATGTATAAAGGATTAAACTGAAGATAAAAAACATGAGTGACGGAAACCAGCCTGAGATTGAGCTCTTTGTGAAGGTGAGTTGGCGGATGATGGCGAAAAGTAAATGTAGGATTATTATTATTTTTTAATTATTATTAAAGTGATTTCTTTCCTCAAGTGTTGACAATTCACCTCAGGGAGGCATTTTTATGGTGCCTTAATATCCTTTTACAATCATTATAATAGTTTTTTTTTTAATTCGATGATTTGAGAACTTATAATAAAACATTATCTGACAGAAATATGTTTTTATATTAAAATAATAATACTAATTATTAGTAGTAATATTATTATTATTATTATTATTATTATTATTATTATTATTATTATTATTATTTATATTATTATTATAGAAACCCGCTTGATCCACGCTTTGGACCGTTTAGTGCAAGGTGTTTAACAGTGTTCCAAATTGCCCTCCTAGGGAACATCAAGTGCCCTAAGTGTGCGTTAGAGCTGCATTGTAGCGTAGTGCACTACTGTAGGGAGCGCGCGGGTTGTTGCGCGCGTTCACGTCTTTCAACGACAAAAACGCCTCAATTCGAAAAACATCTAACGGTCTTTTGTTTTCAAATATAACGGACGCCGCCATGTTGTCTCTCATAACGCGCAAATGTAGTGTTTGTGTGTGAATATGAATATCTATAAATATCACATTTCCACCCGAAACAGAGGGGCGTTGTCCCTGCGGAGAGAGGGAGTGAGCGATGAGGGAGGAGGAGGAGGAGGAGGAAAGTGAGTTCAGGTTCCTGAGGGGACTCTGTAGTTTCCCAGGCCTGAGGTAAAGGTGGTGTCTGAATAAAGAATCCATTGTGTGTGAAAGTGTGTATTTTGTCCTCCTTTCCCTTCGCTGTGAAAGCAGGTATTGTTCAACGCTCGGACCTCGACTCATTGGACCCGACCTTCTGACACGCTGGCAGGTCCACCTGAAGATGCTGTACATATTATTTCCCATATTTACTTACAAATTAGTCTGCGAGTAAAAACACACGAACGAGGGATTCTTGTGTGCACTGATTAGAAAGCCAAGGTCTCTTTTCACAGTGTGGTAGAAGATGGTGTTCTCTGGAGGTCTTGGGTTCAGATCGTCTTTTTAAGTTTTTAATCGTATTAAAGGGAAGTTGTTTTTGTTGGCTCTAAAAAAAAAAGAATGTTATCGTGTTGACAAAAATATTTACCACTGACTTGTTCAGAGAAATATTTCCCTGTGATTGGTTGTTTGGAACAATACTGACACGTGATTGGTTGTGGATAGTTATATTGATTCATGATTGGTTGTTTGGAACAATACTGACACGTGATTGGTTGTGGATAGTTATATTGATTCGTGATTGGTTGTTTGGAACAATACTGACACGTGATTGGTTGTGTATAGTTATATTGATTCGTGATTGGTTGTTTGGAACAATACTGACACGTGATTGGTTGTGGATAGTTATATTGATTCGTGATTGGTTGTTTGGAACAATACTGACACGTGATTGGTTGTGGATAGTTATATTGATTCATGATTGGTAGTTTGGAACAATACTGACACGTGATTGGTTGTGGATAGTTATATTGATTCGTGATTGGTTGTTTGGAACAATACTGACACGTGATTGGTTGTGTATAGTTATATTGATTCGTGATTGGTTGTTTGGAACAATACTGACACGTGATTGGTTGTGGATAGTTATATTGATTTGTGATTGGTTGTTTGGAACAATACTGACACGTGATTGGTTGTGGATAGTTATATTGATTCATGATTGGTTGTTTGGAACAATACTGGCACGTGATTGGTTGTGGATAGTGATTGGTTGTGGATAGTTATATTGATTTGTGATTGGTTGTTTGGAACAATACTGACACGTGATTGGTTGTGGATAGTTTGGTTGTGGATAGTTATATTGATTCATGATTGGTAGTTTGGAACAATACTGACACGTGATTGGTTGTGGATAGTTATATTGATTCATGATTGGTTGTTTGGAACAATACTGGCACGTGATTGGTTGTGGATAGTGATTGGTTGTGGATAGTTATATTGATTCATGATTGGTTGTTTGGAACAATACTGGCACGTGATTGGTTGTGGATAATGATTGGTTGTGTATAGTTATATTGATTCATGATTGGTTGTTTGGAACAATACTGACACGTGATTGGTTGTTGAGTACAAAGGTGACAATAAGTTGTTGCCAAATAGTGATCAATGATTGGTTGTTCAGCCCAATACTGACCAGTGATTGGTTGTTGAGAATAATATTGGCCAATGATTGGTTGTTGAGAATAATATTGGCCAGTGATTGGTTGTTTAGACAAATATTGACCAGTTATTGATTGTTGAGAACAGTACTGTCCGGTGAATGGTTCCTTGGAATAATAGTGACGAGTCATTGGCGGTTTTGTGATCAGCACTTATCAAGAAAAGTTGCTAAATATGTTGCAAATTATAAGGCAGACATATTTAAAATGCTAGATAATATGGCTTTTATAAAGAGTCTGATTGTGTGTGTTTTTTTTTTATTCGTTTGTTTTTGTATTGTTTTGTTTTTCCCAGTAGTTTACCTCAGAACAACACATCTCATAAACGAAGAGTGAAAGTTTTGGCGAGATGCTAATTAGCTATGTGCCATAAATAGCTGGAAAATAAAGCTGATAACATCAAGGAACATAATATAACCATTATACAGACAAAACAAAGTGTGTGTATAAAGGCACACTGACCGTCTGTTCAGCAGCATTGCTGTGAGGGAGTAAGGATGTTTGTTTTGCTCCATATCAGATTCCCCATTGTTATACACTGACATTATGGTGAGGTGAAGGGAAAGCCAACAGATCCGACACTTCCTTTATATTTGTATCATTTATTTATATAATATATTTTGTATATCCTATTTATTTTACATGTTTGGCATTTTTATATCGAGTGACCTACAGTTGCATTTGAGGGTTAGAAGCCTTGCTCAAAGGCCCAGGAATGGCAGCTTTGTGGTGCTGGGATTTGAACTCATGACCTGGTCAGGAATCCAGCATCTTAACTACCAAGCTATCATTTCCCACATATTACACTTCCCATAAAAATAATATGCTATGTATAAATATAATGTGTGTGTGTGTGTGTGTAGGCGGGCAGTGATGGACAGAGCATTGGGAATTGTCCATTCTCTCAGAGACTCTTCATGGTGCTGTGGCTCAAAGGAGTGACTTTCAATGTGACCACTGTCGATATGAAGAGGTGTGTGTATGTGTCTTTGTGTGTGTGTGTGTGTGTGTGTGTGTGTGTGTTTCATCACTTTTCTTTCACTTCTGCTTTCACTTCATACAGAATGACTTCTCTGTATGAACCTTCCTTTCACAATTTGCTTATTCTTTACTTACTCACGCACACACACACACACACACACACACACACACACACACAGAAGTCTGTACAACATCTTGAGCTCCACATTGAAAGAATGAAATGTGTAAATAACTTTCAGGAAGCCGGACGTGCTGAAGGATCTGGCTCCGGGAGCCCAGCCCCCATTCCTGCTCTATGGACGGGAAGTGAAAACGGACACCAACAAGATCGAGGAGTTTCTGGAGGATCACCTCTGCCCTCCTAAGTAAACACTCATTTATTTATTTATTTATTTTATATTAATTTTATTGCATTTGGGTGAATAAATAGATCTGTATTTTGTTGAGTGGGTGCACATGGTTTAATTGATGAATGCATGAGTAATATGGATAGATGGGTAAATATTTGGATGGGTGGATGAATGAGTAATTTGGATGGAAGGATGGATGGGTAAATGTTTGGTTGGTTGGATGGATGGAGGGGTAAATGTTTGGATGGATGGGTGAATGCATGGGTAACATGGATGGATTGGTGAATGGGTGGATGGATGAGTAATTTGGGTGGAAGGATGGATGGGTAAATGTTTGGTTGGTTGGATGGATGGATGGATGTTTGATGGATGTGGATGGAGGATGGATTGTATGGATTTGGATCGACACAATTTCTAAATCACATTCCATATTTTACGACCTGGCCATTCCGCATTCACAATTGATACTCAGTTTACGACTGTCATTTAAATCTCACAACCCCCATGACTGTCATGGATGTGACACAGTTCACACCATTTCTAATCACATTCATATTTACGAACTCAGCCACACACACACACGCACACGCACATGTACACACACACACACACACACACACACGCACATGTAATGTATGTAAATGATGTGATTCTATCAGCCACACACACATTTATTCATGCTGAAACTCATAATCTGTGTGTTAACTTGTTAACAATGTTTTATGAAATTATCATCATTATTCTTATTGTTTTATAAAACTTTAGTTTTATAAAACTTCAGTTATAAAACTGTTTTAATGTTTATAAAACTTCAGTGATCAAACAATAGGATTCATCAAAATAATGATTATATTTTCTAGAACATTGTTATTATCCTTTATATTAATCATGTATTATCATGTATGTGATTAGTGTATTAGTATTAAGGCTGAAGGCTCAGTTCGTGCATCCTTCCATTCTCTTTCATTCTTTCCATTCTCTTTCATTTTCAAATGATCTTCAAATGATCTCTTTCTTTCATTGCATATCAACCAATGTTTGTAAGTTAGAAGTACTTGTATATAATTCTTTGGTTGTTACAATGTCTACAATTCTACTTGGCCGTTCTTGGTATCTAATTAATCCATTCGATCCATTCGTCATTTCCCACACCATGATGAAGATGATGTAAGAGGTTGTATTAAGAGGTTTCAATTCATTAATTCATATTTAAAGTAAATAACTTAACTTGATTAACTTTTGGACCATTCCCAATATGCAAAATGAGCTTGGGCATAGACAAAGAAATACCTTTCTGCTCAAGTTTCATGGCATGCCATTGGTCAATTTTCGGAAGTTGGGTGTGTCACCCAGACCCATTTTTGGAAAAGTCCTGTCTACACTCTCCACAACTCGGACAAGGAAGAATGGGGAGAACACGGGAGTCACCCAGGGACCCAGACCCATAAATCCTGTCTACACTCTCCACAACTCGGACCGGAAGGAAGAATGACACCCCCACGGGAGAGAACACGGGAGTGGGGAGAGAACACCCAGGGAGAGAACAAACAAACAACGGGAGGGGGAGACACCCCCACGGCGAGACAGCATGAATTGAGACGAAGCTTAGAGGCTGCGGCCTCTCAAGGACCAACTGGAGTCACTCGGGAAACCAGCTGGACCAACTGCTCAACGAAGAGATGAATTGAACTGAAGCTGTGCTAGAGTCGTGATCTCCTGCTGAGACAAAACAGCAATTCCTGATCGTCATCTACAGGACTTCAACTCTTCAACTTGGAGTCGACCTAGACTCGTCGGACTTTTGTTCAACCCAATGCTAATCCTGCTGCTGATCAATTCAGGCGATATGTCTGGCCTTTCTGAATTAAGTCGTGAATCTCCTCCTGAGACAGAACAGCAATTCCTGATCGTCATTCCTCTTTACGATTCCTTCAACACCTAGATCGTCCGGACTTTTGTTCAAATTTGGACTTCATCTTCAGCTCCTCTTTATGTCGAATTCCTGGAATATAGATCCTTTGTTCAACTTATTGTAACCCAATTAACGCTGCTGTCATTCAGTATATGTTAAGTCATATTAAGGTTTGAATTAAATTCCTCTTTACGTTGTATATACACAAGTCTCTTTTCCTCTACTTTCTTCCCCTCAGTACTGTGTGCTGTCTTTTCCTCTTGACAATTACAAGTTAGTATGTGTCATGTGCCGTCTATTAAATGTTATATATACACAAGAATTTGTGTGTGCTTTGATCTTGCTACCTCGCTCAATTACAACTTGTATTATATTAGAATGTATTATATTAGAATATTAGAATAGTTATTTTCTAGGCCAGGAAGATAACTTTTCTTGGGATTAATGAATAATTATATTGTCTGCTCGCCGGAACGAACAGATCAAATAATTAAGATATTGATTCTTATTCTATTTAATATTTCATCTAACATTCAATAGTCATAATTAATTATAAACCATTCATATATAATTAATATGAGTATTTGGATGTAGATGAACATGTTGTAATTTCAACTACTTAAATTGTCGGTTACCGACTGGACTGGATGAAACATATGAAACATATGGAATTACCCCTATTCCTACCCCGTAATACCCCATTAATACATATATTGGTGGATAATGCGGGCACCTTCCTCGTTCATTTTCCCCAATTTAAAATGTTACGGATGACCTGGTTAGCAATCGTTGCAATTTCCCCATTACAGTTATTGGTGGATGTTGAATGCGCTGGCATGTATCATTACATGTTACAATATTATTGGTAAATGTTGGATGGTGCATGAATGGGATTACAATGGGTAAATGTTTGGATGGATTGGATGGATGGATGGGTAAATGTTGGGATGGATGGATGGATGGATGGGTTGGGATGGATGGAATGTTGGGATGGAGGAATGGATGGATGGTTAAATGTTTGGGATGGATGGAAATGTTGGGATGGATGGATTGGATGTTGGTATGGAAATGTTGGGATGGATGGATGGAATGTTGATGGATGGATGGATTGGTGGATGGAATGGATTGGATGGATGGATGGATGGATGGATGGATGGAAATGTGGATGGGATGGATGGAAGGATGGATGGATGGAATGTTGGGATGGATGGAAATGGATGGTTAAATGGATGGATGGAAGGATGGATGGATGGATGGATGGATGGATGGATGGATGGAAATGTTGATGGATGGAAGGATGGATGGAAATGTTGGGATGGATGGAAGGATGGATGGATGGATGGATGGATGGATGGTGGGATGGATGGATGGATGGATGGGATGGATGGATGGATGGATGGATGGATAAATGTTGGGATGGATGGATGGATGGATGGTTAAATGTTGGGATGGATGGAAGGATGGATGGTTAAATGTTGGGATGGATGGAAGGATGGATGGTGGATGGAATGTTGGGATGGGATGGATGGATGGATGGATGGTTAAATGTTGGGATGGATGGAAGGATGGAAATGTTGGGATGGATGGATGGTGGAAATGGATGGATGGATGGATGGATGGATGGATGGATGGATGGATGGATGATGGATGGATGGATGGTGTTGGGAAAAGGATGGATGGAGCTGGGTGAATGTTGGGATGGATGGATGGTTAAATGTTGGGATGGATGGATGGATGGATGGCTGGATAAATGTTGGGATGGATGGATGGATGGTTAAATGTTGGGATGGATGGATGGATGGATGGAAGGATGGATGGAATTGGATGGATGTATGGGATGGATGGAAGGATGGATGGACAGTTTATCTAAGACTTTTTGGATGGAAATGTTGGATGGATGGATGGTAAATTGGATGGATGGAAGGATGGATGGTTAAATGTTGGGATGGATGGAAGGATGGATGGAAATGTTGGCAGTTTATCTAAGCTTTTTCTAAGTTGTTTGTTCTTTGGTTTTTCCTTTGCAGATATCCACGCCTGGCTGCTCGTAACCCAGAATCCAACACTGCTGGCATGGACGTCTTCTCTAAATTCTCTGCCTACATCAAAAACTCCAACCCGGGCATGAACGACAGTGAGTCCGAGTCAGGGGATGATGATGATGATGATGATGATGATGATGAAATAAGCGAACTGTGTGTGTGTGTGTGTGTGTGTGTGTGTAGACCTGGAGAAAGGTCTGCTGAAGGCTCTGAAGAAGCTGGACGATTACCTCAGCTCTGCTCTTCCGGACGAGATCGACGAGAACAGCGCCGATGACGTCAGCACCTCCACCCGCCCCTTCCTGGACGGAAAGGAACTCACGCTGTCCGACTGCAACCTTCTACCCAAGTTACACATCGTCAAGGTGACGCACGGCCGCTGACCGGACCAACGCGCGGTACATGAACGCCTGGTAGTGCCAACCCAGCTAACACCTCGTCTCTCCGTCTTCCAGGTGGTGTGTCAGAAGTTTCGGGATTTCTCCATCCCTCGTTCTCTGGCGTCGCTATGGAGATACCTGGATGCTGCGTACGCGCGTGAGGAGTTCTCCTCCACCTGTCCGAGCGACGCCGAGATCCACATCGCATACTCGTCTGTCGTTAAAGCTCTTAAATAAACACACACACACACACAGTTTTGTATATACACAAACACAACACACACACACACACACATTTCTTATTGCTTTGCACTTCCGTAGCTGTTAAAGGGACGGTTTAAAAATCGCCAATCCTAATTGGTCAAGTCAGAAGCCACGCCCCTTTTATATTTAGTTTAAAAAAAAAACGTTTATTTAAACAAAACGAGTGCCTTTGATGTGAGATCACTGTTGCTAAGCAACACCCTCTCGAGCTAGCCTAGTGACTGAACATTAGCTAGCGTGAAGTGGCGCAGGATTTTTTTTATTTCTTTCCCGAAATGTTCGAGTGGGTGTGGCTTTTTATATTAGGAGTGAAAAATCCTTTAAAAAATTTTACTGTTGCCAAAAATTACCTTTTAAGCGTCTTTTTAAAAAGCTACGGAGGATTTTACTCTATTTTCTTTGGCGTGATTTGAGACGCCGCATGTTACGGCACATTTGTCGTTTTGTCGCTCAGCTACACACACACTCGCTACGCACACACGCGCTACGCACACACTCGCTACGCACACACTCGCTGTTTAAAAATGTTTTTCTTTTAAACATAAGGAGGCGGGGCTTAATTTAGCCACACCACCATACATTCACAAGCTCAACCTGGACTGTAATTCAAACTATTCACGCTATCTTAGCATCTCGCCTTTACGCCGGTGTCGCGTCAGTCACGCTAGGCAGAGCGGAGAGAGAGAGCGAGGGGGAACTTTCAGGAAGTCCTCTGTGCGTCCCTTTTTTTTTTTTCTTTTTTTTTTTTTTTCCGGCCCGGAAACGAAACCAACGCGCAGCCGTGTGCACGTCGTCATGGTGACGGTACGGCCAAGCAATTCAACATGACTTAATATTCACACCTCGCAAACCGCGCACACACACACAGAGTAGGAGTTCTCAAAACGGTTATTTTTGAATTTCCCAACCACTCTCTGTGCTCATAGAGAAAGGGGCGTGGCTAAAACAGGGCAATCGGGGGGGGGGGGGGGGGGGGGGGGGGGGGGGGGGGGGTGGGGGGGGGGGTTGTTTTTGTTTTTTTTTTTTTTAATTAGGTGCACACACACACGCACACCAGGCTTTTCCGTACACAATGGTGTGAGGTGTTGTGTTTCAGTTCCATGTAGGACAGGATTTGAGACGGAGCCCGGACCATGT
Organism: Kryptopterus vitreolus; assembly: GCA_030449085.1. Classification (NCBI taxonomy): domain Eukaryota; kingdom Metazoa; phylum Chordata; class Actinopteri; order Siluriformes; family Siluridae; genus Kryptopterus; species Kryptopterus vitreolus. The sequence goes on along the minus strand of JACRUU010000004.1, from coordinate 24,608,467 downwards.
GACGTATCGAGATATTTGATATTGATATTCAGGTAGAGAACACACACACACACTCTCTCTCTCACACACACACACACACACAGAGGAAGCTTTACAGGTGACGTAACCTCGTCTCCAGAGCACGAATCCTAAAAGTGTGCAGAGTCACTCGTTAGGATTTTCTGTTAGAAGCCATTGGACTTTGGACCAGAAGTTCTCAAGTTCGAATCCCAGCCTCACCCGAATCCTTAAAACTCCCGTATCTGCTCGGACGTGCGAGTGAGAAGTTCCGCTGGATAAAATGTCGCAAGTATTTGAACGCATTTCTGAAACAAACAGATTTCCTGTAACACCCCCCCCCCGCCCATCACCACCTCCTCTCTCCATCTGCTCATGCTGTAATTTCCTTCCTCTTTCTGCTGGGTGTGTACGCCGCACTAACCAGACAATCCAATATAAATAGCTGTGTGGCGTCTTTTGTACTTTTTTATTTTTTTGTAAATGTGAGAGAAAATAAAACACCGTCCAGGCTTTAATAAAGAAGCGAAACGATCCCATACTCGTCTTTATTTCTCAGGAACAGATGATTAGAGAGATCAGTGGATTCCACCGACTCAGGGACGTGAGTGGAATAATCCAGTATTATCATGTAGAAAATAAGTTACCATGGGAACGAGACCCAAACATATTAACATGTTCATTCATTCATTCATTCATTCATCTTCTAGCGCTTTATCCGATCTTCCCTCGGGTCACGGGGAGTCTGTGTCTATCTCAGGCGTCTATGGGCATTAAGGCAGGATACACCCTGGATGGAATAGCAACCCAACACCACACACACACACCCATCACACACACACACACACACACACACACATTCATTCATACACTAGGGGCAATTATCCAAGGTGCCAATCAAACCTACCGTGCATGTTTTTGGACCGGGGGGAGGAAACCGGAGAAAAACCCCCTGAGACACGGGGAGAACATGCCCAAACTCCACACACACATGGCCGAGACGGGAATCGAACCCGGACCCTGGTGGTGGGAGACGATATTAACATGTTAACTTATGTTATTTAACTTATATAACTTATGTTAACATATTAATATGTATTCGTTAACCCGAAGAAGGCCACAATTGCATGTTCTTTTAATGTGTCGTTCATATTGATCAAAAGTTTAGACCCTCGCACCACCAAGCGGCCATTTGCCAGACCCCTGGCCGAGGCCCTTAACCCTCAACAACTTAGGAGGGTTGCTAACTGGAATGTTCTAGAATCTGACAACTATACAATATATAATATAAATAAAATATACAATATATTGGTATTTGTACACGTTATGGACACAGGAGTAAATGACACACAGCTCCGACTGCGGCTGAGTGAATCTCAGCATGCTGTAAAACACCTGAGGTGGATGAGCTACAACTGCAGAGGATCTAATCCTAGTAACTATTATGGACAAAGATTCACTGATACGGGATCTTGGTAGACTCAGATTCCCGTTCCTTGCTGAGAGGAACCAGACGTGGTCTTCAGGGTCGGAGATACTTTACACTTCGTTTGGCTTTAAGGTCTTACGCTGCTGCTGCACATGACTGGCTGATAACTACATACAGGACCAGGTTTGGACAGTGAATGTACATGTAGTGTGTGTGTGTGTGTGTGTGTGTGTGTGTGTGTGTGTGTGTGTGTGTGTTTCACACCGATGCCAGCAGCATGGTGAGTGACATGCCCACAAGGCTCAGTGATGTTTCCAGCCAGTAGGGGGCGCCAGACGGGGCTGCAGTGTTACACAGGTCAGTGTCGCAGCAGCGTGTTGTGTATGTAAAGGAGAATCCTGAAATAGGAATTTTACTGCTGATGTCACACATGGACGCTGCGGCGCATTTCTTCATTTCCAGCACAGCGACTCGCGATCCTGAGGAGAGAAAAAACAGCCGTGTGTCGACCTTCACTGTAACCAACACCACTAACAGCAATAATACCCACATTATAGTCTTACCAACATGACTGCTGCTGGGGACGGACACATTTAACCAGTTACAAGAAGGGACCAGAAAGAACCAGAGCCATCAAACTGACCAATTACAACCAGAACCATCAAAATGGACCAATTACAACCAGAACCTTTAGTCCTGACCAAGTAGAACCAGAACCTTCGAAATGGACCAATTAGAACCAGAAGTTTTCAAACATACCATTTAGAATTAGACATTTCAAATGGACCAATTAGAATCAGAACCTTTAAAACGAACCAATTATAACAAGACCATCAAACTGACCAATTAAAACAGACTATTAAATAGTTACCTAGACTCAGCCAACAATTTGGTCCTGTGTGTGTGTGTGTGTGTGTGTGTGTGTGTGTGTGTGTGTGTGTGTGTGTGTGTGTGTGTGTTATTACCTCTTTTGGCTTTGGAGATGCTGTAAAGGCAGCGCTCACCTGCAGCACATTGCTTTTTAAGCTTCACACATTTGATTGGATCGCTGGGATACTCGCACTCGTAACAGCGGAGACACACCACTGAGGAACAGACGGAGAAGAGGTTGATGGTGATGATGATGATAAAATGGTGCTTAAACACACACACACACACACACACACACACACAAAAGCGCTGTGATGGTCAGAAAACACCTGCTGGAAAACGAGTGAGAGGAAGAAATGCATATGAGATAATAAAAGGTGAGTTTAGGACCATGTGACTCTCAGTACTGTAACTGGTGTCTCCTTCCTCAATAACATGTAATTATCCTTCAAAAAGAGTTTGTATATTCATAGTGTCTCAGTAGACTTTCTTCATGAAGATGTGATTCCCGTGGTGTAGAAGATGTGGAAGATCTCCTGCTGTAGCGCTCATTAAACATCACCGAATGTTTCACACTGACGCCATTCCAGGACCTGACCTGACCTGACCTGACCTGACCTGACCTGACCTGACCTGACCTGACACCCTCATAGCTGAAGGAATCTGTAGTAGAACATCTTTCCAGATGAATGGAGATCATTTACTGCATGAGGAGATTCACATGCTCCTAAAAATACATTACATTTGAATGCATTTTATTTAAAACATGAATAAAGTGAAGATGATAAAGTTCAGTGTACAATCATCTACTGCTACTGCTTTTCAGTCTGAGTATGCAATGATCGCCACCCAGTGGTCACATGAATAATACACATGAAACATTCACCTCATCATAATACTACTACTACTACTACTACTACTAATAATAATAATAATAAAAATAATAATAAAATAAAAGTGATGATAAGATGTGATGGTGATATGATGATGATGATGTGTTGATGATGATGATGTGATGATGTGTTGATGATGATGATGGTGATGATGGATGATGATGATGATGGTGATTGATGATGATGATGTGATGTGATGGTGATGATGATGATGATGATGATGGTGGCGATGATGGTGTATGATGTGTGATGATGTGATGATGATGGTGATGATGATGTGTTGATGTTGTGGGTTGCATGATGGTGATGATGATGGTGGTGATGATGATGATGATGATGATGGTGATGATGATGATGATGATGGTGATGATGATGATGATGATGATGGTGATGATGATGATGATGATGATGGTGATGATGTGATGATGATGATGATGATGATGGTGATGATGATGATGGTGATGATGATGATGATGATGATGATGGATGATGGTGATGGAGAGGTGATGATGATGATGGGTGTGATGTGATGTTGATGATGATGGTGATGATGATGATGTGATGATGATAGGATGATGATGGTGATGATGATGATGATGATGATGATGATGATGATGGTGAATGATGATGATGATGATGATGATGATGCTGGTGATGATGATGATGATGATGACTGGTCAGATTGATGATGGCAGTGTGAACAGTAGGTGTAACAGTAGGTGTAATTGTGTACACAGATGCTCTTTGTTTTCAGTTCTGTCTGTTTTCTTCACCCACCACATTTCAGTCACACTGGTTATTTCCGCATGTCCTCATCTCAAACAAGCAGCCAGTGTCGCGCCGTCTCACAGAATGCTCAAGTCAATGGGACGAATCACGTGCGGGAATTAAAATCGTACAAGAAAATATCACGTTTCATTGATGTGACGTGGAATATAAAGTTTTTGTAAGTTATTAAGATTTATAATAAAATTCTGGAAATGAAGGAGGGAAAAATACACACATTTAAAATATTTAAAATGTATATAATTATAAATACAGGTTTACATAATGATGAATACTTATTATTATTATTATTATTATTAAATATCATATTTTAAAATAAATATTATTATAAGTCAATTTAAAAAATACTGACCCCACATTCTCACCAACTGATGTCCCACAGAATCGATATTTAAATGCTTCCACGCTTAATTACACACACACACACATACTCATTAGAATTATGATTTCATTATAAATATATGTGCTATTATAATAATCTCCACTCTTGAGGAGATGAAGGAGGTTCCAGTTTTAGAGCAGGAGAACCATGAGAACGTTTATGAATCAGGTTTATTAGTTCAGGTGAAGGTGAGAATCATTCGGAGAAGAACCACATCTGGCTGGAAAAGATACTTTAGTTTATATTGTGTTTGTGGGTAAAATTAGTTTTTGTTGATATTTTCACTCCACTGAGTTTTCAAATTTTCTCAATTTTATAAATAGTAGAAGTGGTTTGTTTTCTTCCTCCAAACCTTTTTCTCCACATCTGGGGGAAATAAAGATCTCATGGTTTATGTGGAATTCAAATGATCTAAATCTTCCAGAAGTTCCAGACGAGCCTTCAAGGAGAGGTGAAGATGATGGTGAAGATAATGTGAAGGTGATGGTGAATGTGATGAAGATGATGGTGAATGTGTTGGAGAATGTGATGGTGGTGATGAAGGTGTTGGTGATGGTGAATGTGATAAAGGTTTTAGAGAAGATGAAGGTGATGGTGAATGTGTTGGAGAAGGTGACTGTGATAAAGGTTTTAGAGATGGTGATGGTGAAGGTGATGAAGGTGTTGGAGATGGTGAAGGTGATGAAGGTGATGGTGAATGTGATGGAGAAGGTGATGGTGAATTTGATGGTGAAGGTGACGTTGAATATGATGAAGGTGACGGTGAATGTGATGAAAGTGATGGTGAAGGTGTTGGAGGTTTGTGATGATGGTGTAGATGAATGTGTTGGAGAAGGTGAAGGTGATGAAGGTGATGGTGAAGGTGATGAAGGTGAATGTGATGGTGAATGTGATGAAAGTGAAGGTGAAGGTGTGATGGGGTGATGGTGAATGGTTTGTGATGATGGTGAGGTGTTGGAGGTTTGTGATGATGGTGTAGATGAATGTGTTGGAGAAGGTGATGAAGGTGATGGTGAATGTGATGAAGGTTTTAGAGAAGGTGATGGTGAATATGATGAAAGTGATGATGAAAGTGATAGTGAAGGTGATGAAGGTGAACATGATGGTGAATATGATGAAGGTGATGGTGAATGTTATGAAGGTGAAGGTGATGGTGAGGTGAGGTGAAATGGTGATGGTGTGAAGGTGTTGGAGGTTTGTGATGATGGTGTGGATGAATGTGTTGGAAAAGGTGAAGATGATGAAGGTGATGGTGAATATGATGAAGGTGATGGTGAATGTGATGAAAGTGATAGTGAAGGTGATGAAGGTGATCGTGATGGTGAATGTTATGAAGGTGATGGTGAATGTGTTGGAGGTTTGTGATGACGGTGTGGATGAATGTGTTGGAAAAGGTGAAGATGATGAAGGTGATGGTGAATGTTGTGAAGGTGATGGTGAATGTGATGAAAGTGATGGTGATGGTGAATGTGATGAAGGTGAATGTAATGGTGAATATGATGAAGATGATGGTGAAGGTGATGAAGGTGCTGGATAGGATGATGTGATGGAGCAGAGCGTTTTGTGGATGGAGGTCTTACCTGTGGAAGAGAGGAGACTTAGCAGGACGAGGGACAGCAGTGCAGTGGAGATGATGGACATGATGATGATGATGATGATGATGATGATGATGATGGAGGACGTCTGTAAAATCTTCTCACTTCTTTGAGGGTTTTTTTTCTCTCCTGGTTTGTTCGCTGTTAAGAAACTTCTCTCACTCCCCTCGCGGGAGGAGTGTATATATATATATTAGTGTGTGTGTGTGTGTGTGTGTGTGTGTGTAAGAGGGAGTGTTGTTGAATTAATATTGTGAATGTGGGACTTGTTGTCAGACTGGACACATCTCCTGCCTCCACCATGGTACGTGTGTGTGTGTGTGTGTGTGTGTGTGTGTGTGTGTGTGTGTGTGTGTGTGTGTGTGTGTGTGTGTGTGTGTGTGTGGTGTGTGTTGGAGATGAATGACTCAAACGACACATGGCTTCTTTTACCTCAGACCTGATGAAAACCCCCTCTGTCCGCTCACACTGAAGACTCCTTCCATGAGGGTCAAACCAACATCCGCTAAAAACATTACATCACCGCATGACGGACTTGTTTCTATGGAAACAATAATGAAGGTCAGGTCATGATTCGAGAATGACCCTTCACCCTGAACTGTTCATGTTATATAATACAGAGAATAAATGATAGACTTTCAGAGAACAAGAGAAAAGACCAGTGAAGGGATACGAGGCGCCCCCTGTCTCCCGCACAGTGCATTACACCTGTGTAACCGTCTCTGAGTAAACAACTTCCTTACCTACAATCATTCACTCACCTGTACCCACAATGCACTCTGATTTGGACCTGTGTATCCGATGTACAGCAGATTCTTTCCCATAATGCAACCTGGCGCAAAGGAAGAAAACAATCTACTGAGAAAAGAAGGATTTTTTTCCCCCTCAAATCCACATCAGCGAGAGAGAGATGTGCGAAAAGGAAGAAGTGAGAATAAAGAAAAGAATAAAAGAGAGAGAGAGAGAGAGAGAGAATGAATAGATAAAAAGGAATAAAGATATTAGAAAGAGAGAATGACAAAAGAAAGATTTAAGATGGCGTAATGATAGAAGGCGTGTGTGTGTGTTTGTGTGTGTGTGTGTGTGTGTGTTTTCATGTTGTTTTGTGTAGTTGTGTAGTCTTGTACAGTTTGTTATAGCTGTGTATAGCTTTGCGTAGCTAGTGTAAAGTGTTGCATCATTGTGTATAGTTTTATATAGTTTTGTGTAGTGATGTAAAGTTTTGTATACTTTTACGTAGTTTTGTGTAAGTGTATAAAGTTTTGTACAATTGTGTGCAGTTTTGTGCAGTTATGCAAAGTTTTGTATACCTTTGTGTATTTGTGTGTAGTGGTGTAACATTTTATATAGTATGTAATGGGGATGTACAATTTTGTATAGTCTTGTGTAGTTATGTGTAGTGGTGTAAGGTTTTGTACAGTTTTGTGTAGTTGTATGTCGTGGGTGTAAAGTTTTGTATAGTTGTGTGTAGTTGTGTATAGTGGGTGTAAAGTTGTGTGTAGTTTTGTTGTGTATAGTTGTGTGTAGTTGTGTATAGTGTGTGTAATTGTTGTGTTGTAGTGGTTGTGTAAGTTTTGTATAGTTGTGTGTAGTGGGTGTTTTGTATAGTGGTGTGTGGGTGTAAAGTTTTGTATAGTTGTGTGTAGTTGGGTATAGTGTGTGTAAAGTTTTGTATAGTTGTGTGTAGTGGGTGTAAAGTTTTGTATCGTTGTGTGTAGTGGGTGTAAAGTTTTGTAGAATTGTGTGTAGTGGGTGTAAAGTTTTGTATAGTTGTGTGTAGTGGGTGTAAAGTTTTGTATAGTTGTGTGTAGTGGGTGTAAAGTTTTGTATAGTTTGTGTAGTGGGTGTAGTGGGTGTAAGTTTTGTATAGTTTGTGTAGTGGGTGTAAAGTTTTGTATAGTTGTGTGTAGTGGGTGTAAAGTTTTGTATAGTTGTGTGTAGTGGGTGTAAAGTTTTGTATAGTTGTGTGTAGTGGGTGTAAAGTTTTGTATAGTTGTGTGTAGTGGGTGTAAAGTTTTGTATAGTTGTGTGTAGTGGGTGTAAAGTTTTGTATCGTTGTGTGTAGTGGGTGTAAAGTTTTGTAGAATTGTGTGTAGTGGGTGTAAAGTTTTGTATAGTTTGTGTGTAGTGTAAAGTTTTGTATAGTTGTGTGTAGTTGTGTAAGTGGGTTGTAAAGTTTTGTATAGTTTGTGTAGTGGGTGTAAAGTTTTGTATAGTTTGTGTAGTGGGTGTAAAGTTTTGTATAGTTTGTGTAGTGGGTGTAAAGTTTTGTATAGTTTGTGTAGTGGGTGTAAAGTTTTGTATAGTTTGTGTAGTGGGTGTAAAGTTTTGTATAGTTTGTGTAGTGGGTGTAAAGTTTTGTATAGTTTGTGTAGTGGGTGTAAAGTTTTGTATAGTTGTGTGTAGTGGGTGTAAAGTTTTGTATCGTTGTGTGTAGTGGGTGTAAAGTTTTGTAGAATTGTGTGTAGTGGGTGTAAAGTTTTGTATAGTTGTGTATAGTGGGTGTAAACTTTTGTGTTGTGTAGTGGGTGTAAAGTTTTGTATAGTGGGTGTAGTGGGTGTGTGTAGTGGGTGTAAAGTTTTGTATAGTTGTGTGTAGTGGGTGTTTTGGTGTATGTAAAGTTTTGTATAGTTTGTGTAGTGGGTGTAAAGTTTTGTATAGTTTGTGTAGTGGGTGTAAAGTTTTGTATAGTTTGTGTAGTGGGTGTAAAGTTTTGTATAGTTTGTGTAGTGGGTGTAAAGTTTTGTATAGTTTGTGTAGTGGGTGTAAAGTTTTGTATAGTTGTGTGTAGTGGGTGTAAAGTTTTGTATAGTTGTGTGTAGTGGGTGTAAAGTTTTGTATAGTTGTGTGTAGTGGGTGTAAACTTTTGTATAGTTGTGTATAGTGGGTGTAAACTTTTGTATCGTTGTGTGAAGTGGGTGTAAACTTTTGTAGAATTGTGTGTAGTGGGTGTAAAGTATTGTATAGTTGTGTGTAGTGGGTGTAAACTTTTGTATAGTTGTGTATAGTGGGTGTAAACTTTTGTTTTGTATCGTTGTGTGTAGTGGGTTAAAGTGTAGTGGGTGTAAAGTTTTGTATAGTTGTGTGTAGTGGGTGTAAAGTTTTGTATAGTTTGTGTAGTGGGTGTAAAGTTTTGTATAGTTTGTGTAGTGGGTGTAAAGTTTTGTATAGTTTGTGTAGTGGGTGTAAAGTTTTGTATAGTTTGTGTAGTGGGTGTAAAGTTTTGTATAGTTTGTGTAGTGGGTGTAAAGTTTTGTATAGTTTGTGTAGTGGGTGTAAAGTTTTGTATAGTTTGTGTAGTGGGTGTAAAGTTTTGTATAGTTTGTGTAGTGGGTGTAAAGTTTTGTATAGTTTGTGTAGTGGGTGTAAAGTTTTGTATAGTTTGTGTAGTGGGTGTAAAGTTTTGTATAGTTTGTGTAGTGGGTGTAAAGTTTTGTATAGTTTGTGTAGTGGGTGTAAAGTTTTGTATCGTTGTGTGTAGTGGGTGTAAAGTTTTGTATAGTTGTGTGTAGTGGGTGTAAAGTTTTGTATAGTTGTGTGTAGTGGGTGTAAAGTTTTGTATAGTTGTGTGTAGTGGGTGTAAAGTTTTGTATAGTTGTGTGTAGTGGGTGTAAAGTTTTGTATAGTTTGTGTAGTGGGTGTAAAGTTTTGTATAGTTTGTGTAGTGGGTGTAAAGTTTTGTATAGTTTGTGTAGTGGGTGTAAAGTTTTGTATAGTTTGTGTAGTGGGTGTAAAGTTTTGTATAGTTGTGTGTAGTGGGTGTAAAGTTTTGTATAGTTGTGTGTAGTGGGTGTAAAGTTTTGTATAGTTGTGTGTAGTGGGTGTAAAGTTTTGTATAGTTTGTGTAGTGGGTGTAAAGTTTTGTATAGTTTGTGTAGTGGGTGTAAAGTTTTGTATAGTTTGTGTAGTGGGTGTAAAGTTTTGTATAGTTTGTGTAGTGGGTGTAAAGTTTTGTATAGTTTGTGTAGTGGGTGTAAAGTTTTGTATAGTTGTGTGTAGTGGGTGTAAAGTTTTGTATAGTTGTGTGTAGTGGGTGTAAAGTTTTGTATAGTTGTGTGTAGTGGGTATAAAGTTTTGTATCGTTGTGTGTAGTGGGTGTAAAGTTTTGTATAGTTGTGTATAGTAGTGGGTGTAAACAGTTTTGTATCGTTGTGTGTAGTGGGTGTAAGTGGGTGTACTTTTGTAGAGTTGTGTGTAGTGGGTGTAAAGTTTTGTATAGTTGTGTGTAGTGGGTGTAAAGTTTTGTATAGTTTGTGTAGTGGGTGTAAAGTTTTGTATAGTTGTGTGTAGTGGGTGTAAAGTTTTGTATAGTTTGTGTAGTGGGTGTAAAGTTTTGTATAGTTTGTGTAGTGGGTGTAAAGTTTTGTATAGTTGTGGTTGCAGTGGTGTAAAGTTGTATAGTTGTGTATGGTTGTCATTTTTTGACTCCGTTGTGTCGAATGGGTGCGTTGTGTCATTGCCCACATTGCCTCTTGATTACAGACATTTTGCCATGAAATCTGTCGGAGAGATGAAGTTCAGAAAGTGTTTCGTTTGGATGTGACGGATCCGGAGGTGTACAGTAGAGTACTGGAGTACAGAGTGGGCGGGTGTTTCCTCCTCCAGCCAATCAAACACTGTCCTCATTAATTAATTAATTAATTCATCTTCTAGCGCTTTATCCGATCTTCCCTCGGGTCACGGGGAGTCTGTGTCTATCTCAGGCGTCTATGGGCATTAAGGCAGGATACACCCTGGATGGAATGCCAACCCATCGCAGGGCACACACATATTCACACACACACTCATACACACATTCATACACTAGGGACAATTTTCCGTGCTAACCACTAAGCCACCATGCCCCCTGACACTGTCCTCATTAATCAATAAAATAAATATACTATACTGTACCTAATATCACTTCTGTACCTCATGTGTGATATTAATCCTTCATTATTTTCCTTTATAAAATGTGCAATAACTTTTTACCGCTTTTCTATTCTGTATTTTTATTATTGTTTTTTAAAAAATGGGCAACTTTTCATCAAAAGAAATTCCTTGTAACAAACATACTTGTAAATAAAGTCTGATTCTTCTGATAGATGTGTGTTAATGGATGTTGTTGTTGTTTCTGGGGAAATAATGTTGTGTATGTGTGGAATGACAATAAAAGAGAACTTGACCTGACATGATTTGATTGTGTGTGGTGTGTTGTGTGTGTGTGTGTGTGTGTGCTTGTGTGTGTGTGTGTGTGTGTGTGTGTGTGTGTGTGTGGGTCCGGTAGGGGGCAGTCATGAGCATAACAAAATCCTGCAACATCTGTTACCTCAAATGATGTGTTCATTACTTTCCTCAACACACACACACACACACACACACTCGGTTCGCTTTAAGGAATCGATTCGTCTCTTCTCGGAAATAGATAATTGGGATGAATTGAGTCTAAGGAGTCGATTCACATATAAAGAGACCGGTTTCCTCCACTTATCCTCATACAACTCATACAAATTGCACCTGTTTTTTTTTTAAACATTATTTGTGTTTTGTTAAAGTGCAAATAAAACAACATATTGCTTCCTGAAAATTAAACTTTATATTAAATCACAAAACACGCGAACTCGGCTCTCGTTCTTATAGACACGGAACATTCCATTGTGCTTTGAGAAAGGGGGGGGGTGAAAAGTGGAGCAACGCGACGTTTATAAACACTGTTTTTAAACCATTTTTAAAATATGAAAAATATAATAATTAATCATTTATTAGATTTTATTTATTATTTTATTATCAGCATGTTGTTGAGAGATTAACACTAATAACATACTCACCCCTCACACTGCGCCATGTTGGACTCGTCTCCGGTGCCCCCGCACATCTGTTACACATTACACACAATAAAAAACACAATAACTCTGTTTTAAGTGAATAAAAACACTGTCTAGAAATCTGTACGTGTATTTCTATTCATTAGTGTGATTTTGGTCTTTAAAATATTTTACCGACATTTATTTTATCAAGTGAATAAAATCTAACCATTTAAATTAATACCAAATGAGTCGGGTCATATGAGTCGGTTCAAAAGAGTCAACCCAAATGAGTCGAAGTAGAGTTGGTAAGTCGGAGATGGGCCATCAGGAGGAGGAATGGAAAGGGGGGTGGGGAGAGGGGAGAGAGAGAGAGAGAGAGAGAGAGAGAGAGAGAGAGAGAGAGAGAGAGAGAGAGAGAGAGAGAGAGGGGGGGGGGGGGGGGGGGGGGGGGGGGGGGGGGCGGGGGGGTGGGGGGGGAGAGGGGGGGGGGGGGGGGGGTGGGGGGGGTGGGGGGGGGGAGGGGGGGGGAGGGGGGGGGGGGGAGGGGAGAGAGAGAGAAGGAGGAAAGAATAACGGACTGGTGTTGGGTTTGCGGAAAAAGGACATGAGTCAAATTCATTCGAACCGAGGCTTTTATTTCGGTAAGGTGTTATAATCCGGATTCATATCATTAATATCATTGTTATTTATAACATTCTATTTATTAATATACTTTATCAATATACTTTATTAATATACGGAGATGTTTATATACAAGTTGCGTGTTGTGATCAGAAAGTGCAAACAGCGTGGCTCACTAGTGTTGTGCGTTTCATTGTAATGCGCATGCGCGAACTTTTATTTGGCTTGAGATAATAAAAATGTGTAGTTTGAAAGATGTTTTTTTTTTTTATAGGTTTTTCTGTCCTGAAACTTTGTGGGAATATACGTGGGTTTCTCTTGTACAACGGTGCATGAAAAAAAGCATTGTTCTTGTTACAAAATGTGCGTATTTTCTGCTTTTGATTGGAAAAAAGCTTAAAATACTAAAGCAGGGGCTTTTGTGGAGTGTCTAGACAAGTGTGTGTGTGTGTGTGTGTGTGTGTGTGTGTGTGTGTGTTTGTAAATGAGAGAGTGAGATAAAGACAAAGTGAAGCCTGGAAACAGTCTTCCTGTAAAAGGCATTGTTCACCACACACACACACACACACACACACACACACACACACACACACACACACACACACACACACACACACACACACACACACAACACACACACACACACACACACACACACACACTTACCCTTCATGAGCAGGAGGAGATCATCCGGTCAGCTCTCATTCCTGCATCACTAAACATCTTTATCCTGCTGGATCAGCTCTCCATCTCCACGTCTCTCTATCCCTCTATCTCTCCATCCGTCTATCTCTCTCTATCCCTCGCTCTGTCGCAATAACAGCTTTACTATAAAGCGCAAGGATTAAAGAATTTTTTTTTAACGGCTGCAGGAAGAAAAAAAACAACACAACATGCATTTCCTGGATTATTTACGGTTTTTCAGACACGTTCATGCAACTTTAGTTTATAAAAAAAAAGGGCAAAAACACACTGTACAATAAGCCGAGGAGGAGAAGTGATGAACGTGTGTGTGAGCTCTGTGAGTCGTCCTGCCCAGTCCCTGCACCTCAAATCCTACTGAACTGCTCTGGGATCAACAAGAACGTCTCCAGCTTGTGGAAAACATCTGTACAAGGATGATACGTGTGACTTCCAGCTGTTGTACGTGATGTCAGAAACATCTAAAAGTCCTCCAACACGTCCTCGTCTCACACCGTGGTCTTTTCCAGCCTGTAGTGAACTTTCACTGCACTTTAGTCACACTTGGTGATTTGAGGAAATTCCACAGAAAATCCACCGTTTCTTAAACCCTGTTTGTTTTATGGGACTTCTGAGTCAGTAAAAGGATCAGCATCAGTCAGGGGTCGGTTCAGGAAACGTCATGATCCGAGGAACTTGTTAGTTTGAGGAACAATTTTGGTTTGAAATGCAGGATATATTTTAAAACTTTCAGTTTTTATTAGGGTTTGTTTAGAAAAGGATTATGTGAAAGAAAGCTTGTTGTGGAAAACCAGCTGGTCTAAAAAAGTCTGAGGATCCGGAAACTTGTTTTGGGAAGTTTGTTGGTTTTGGAAACCCACCAGTTTTGGGAAGCTTGTTTTTCTTTTTTTGGAAACCCACCCATTTAGGGAACCCTTGAGTTTTGGGAAGCTTTTTTGTTTAGGAAACCACCAGTTTTGGGAAGTGTATTAGTTTGGGGAACCCTTGAATTTTGGGAAGCTTGTTGGTTTGGGTATCCATCCATTTATACAAACTTCTTGGTGTGGGGAAAACATCAGGTTATGAAAGCATGTTGTTTTGGAGGACGCCTGAGCTTTTGGTTTACTGGAACCCATCAAACCCATCACCTTCTTTTTTAGGTGTTTTTTGGGGGAGTTCCCGGAAGCTTTTTGCTTTGGGAAACCCGTGATCTTAATATCATAGCTTTCATTTTAAATAGTTTCCTTGTATTTCCCAGCTTGTTCAGAAGTTTGGGTCCGAGCGCTGGAGCACGGAGAGTTAACAGCCTCGCTCAAGGACCCAAGAGTAGCAACTTGGCAGTATCAGGGTTTGAACCAACAACATTCTGATCGGCAAACCAGCACCTTAACCACTAACCTACTGATTGTTGTTGTTGTTGTTGTTTAGGGAAGCGTGTTGGTCGGGGGAACGGATAAATGTTTTTGTTTGAGATGCTGATCAATAATTAATTTTCTGATGTCAGGCTGCACGCAGTAAAAACAATAGTGAGTAATGTGGGGGTGGGATGGCTGTATGTTACTATACTACTAATGATGCATCTCTCTCTCTCTCTCTCTCTCTCTCTCTCTCTCTCTCTCTCTCTCTCTCTCTCTCCTCAGACGTGGTTGATGCTGATGTAGACGATTGAATGCTTCTTCTCTGAGGAATCCATTAAAAGCCCCGGCACCAGATAAAATCGAGTGTGCGTGCCCCCCACCCCCACTCTGAGAGTTATGGCGAATGTGTGTGCGTACGGCCGTTTCACCCACGCCGTGGTGCGCGGTATCCCTCAGTCCCCCGGTGTGGGCGAGGTGGAGGTGGAGGTGGCGAAGTTGCAGCGCCAGTACGGCGTGTTAGTGGGGACCCTGAGGCAGAAGGTGGGACTGCAGGTGTTGGAGATCCCTGCCGACGACACACACGCCAACACACACCTTCCCGAGAGCTGGAGGATCGAGGACATGGCCATCGTACAGGGGAACACGGCGCTCCTGACGCAGCCGCACAAGCAGGAGCGACGCCAGGAGGTGACTCGTACGCTTACACTCCAGAACACGAGCAGTGAATGTAAAACACGTTCACACAGATTCCGGTCTCCAGGGGAAGATTAGACTAGGATTAAATGTGTGTATGTGTTTGTGTGTGTATGTGTTTGTGTGTGTGTGTGATTGTTTGTGTGTGTGTGTTTGTGTTCATGTTTTTGTGTGTGTGTGTGTTTTGTGTGCGTGTTTTTGTTTGTGTGTGTGTGTGTTTTTGTTTGTGTGTTTTTGTGTGTTTTTGTGTGTGTTTTTGTGTGTGTTTTTGTGTGTGTGTTTTTGTGTGTTTTTGTGTTTGTTTGTGTGTGTGTGTGTGTGCGTGTTTGTGCGTGTGTGTGCGTGTTTGTGCGTGTGTGTGTGTGTTTGTGTGTGTGTGTGTGTGCGCGTGTTTTTGTGTGTGTGTGCGCGTGTGTTTTGTGTGTGTGTGCGCGTGTTTTTTTGTGTGTGTGTTGTGTGTGTTTTGTGTGGGTGTGTGTTTTTGTGTGTGTGTGCGCGTGTTTTTGTGTGCGCGTGTGTTTGTGTGCGCGTGTTTTTGTGTGCGCGTGTTTTTGTGTGCGCGTGTTTTTGTGTGCGCGTGTTTTTGTGTGCGCGTGTTTTTGTGTGCGTGTGTTTGTGTGCGTGTGTGTGTGCGTGTGTTTGTGTGTGTGTTTGTGTGTGTGTTTTTGTGTGTGTGTGTGTGTGTGTGTGTGTGTGTGTGTGTGTGTTTTTGTGTGTGTGTGTGTTTTTTGTGTGTGTTTTTTGTGTGTGTTTTTGTGTGTGTGTGTGTTGTGTTTTGTGTGTGTGTTGTGTGTGTTTTGTGTTGTGTGTGTGTGTTGTGTGTGTTGTGTTTTTGTTTTGTGCGTGTTTTGTGTGTGTGTGTGTGTGTTGTTTGTGTTTTAGGCAGAGGCAGTGAGGCGTGTCCTGACTGAGCTGAACTTGACCATAGTGGAGATGGGAGACGACGGCGCGACCCTGGAAGGCGGAGATGTTCTCTTCACAGGGCGAGAGTTCTTCGTCGGCCTTTCCAAACACACCAACCAGCGTGGAGCTCAGATCCTCGCCAACACCTTTCAGGTACGTGCCTCGTAGCCTGGGGTGGAGCTCAGGAGTTCTAATCCCAACACCACTAGGCTGCCAAGAATGGGCCCTTGAGTGAGGCCCTTCATGCTGAAACGCTCAGATGTTTAATGGTAATCCTGATCCAGATCCTGTAAGGTAATAAACCTTGGATATTCTGTGCAGGGGTGCGAGTCTGCTTCCTCTCCAGGTTTCATTCTCTCGCGGATGTTTAGACGCAGGTCTCCGTCGTTTCTTTGAGGGTTGATGGAAGATCAGGTTCCTTCACTGCATGCAGATGGATGTTCGTTTTGGGATCGAGGACAAGCCGAGATCTCTTTTATTTCAGCATGTGTGTTTACAATCATAACGTGTATGTAAATGATCTTATAGCGTGTCTGAGGGGAACCAGTGTGTCACGCCCGTCGTCTTCTCCACCACTGCATCCAGTTTTATCATCACCAGCCAGTTCTGCTCTCAACTCAACTGTGTGTGTGTGTGTGTGTGTGTGTGTGTGTGTGTGTGTGTGTGTGTTTGTAGGACTTTGCCGTGTCCACAGTCCCTGTATCTTCTGGAACTCGTCTGAAGAACATCTGTTCAATGGGGGGTCCAGAAACCCTCATCTTCAGTAATAGTGAGGGGGCGAGGAAGACACTGAGAGTGAGTGTGTGTGTGTGAGTGAGTGTGTGAGTGAGTGTGTGAGTGTGGGAGTGAGTGTGAGTGTGTGAGTGTGAGTGAGTGAGTGTGAGTGAGTGTGTGTGTGTGAGTGTGTGTGGGAGTGTGTGAGTGTGTGAGTGTGTGTGTGAGTGAGTGAGTGAGTGAGTGAGGTGAGTGAGTGAGTGAGTGAGTGAGTGAGTGAGTGAGTGAGTGAGTGTGTGAGTGAGTGTGTGAGTGAGTGTGTGAGTGAGTGTGTGAGTGAGTGTGTGAGCAGTGAGTGTGTGAGCAAGAGTGTGTGAGAGTGAGATAGTGTGAGCTTGAGTGTGTGTGTGTGTGTGTGTGTGTTGAATGTATAATCTCATCATGTACGTCCAGCTCCACACATTAGCTCAGACTTTGTAGCATTAAGCGGAGTGCTGTTGTAATTGGATCCCTGACTCCGCCCCCGTCTTCCATGTTATAACCTGATTAAATTCCTACATAAAGGTTGTTAGTAAACGATCTCTGAACGTTCCACACGAATGGCGTCAGTGCGATACTACGTTCATAATTTCGCTTCTGTGCGTGAATACATTTATAAATCTTATGTTATGAATCTGGACTACAGGGGGCGGAGCTGAAGGGGCGGAGTCACAGCACTAGGAGGAAAAGAATATTTGCTTTTTATACATTTATTGGCAAATAAGTAGAAAGGTGAATGTGCAGCCAGTCACACGTATCAGTGGAAACACCAGCAATCGCAATGTTTTCATTAATAATTAGTTGATTTTTATGTAAAATGTTAAAATATCATGAATATCGAATAGCTCCGATTCTAGCATATTTCCCCAAAAGAACTATGAATTATTCTCCAAAAGAAACACACGATCAGTTTGTTTATTTATTTATCGTAATATCCTAAGCATTTTGATATAAGATGTATAAATGATCCCAGCCATAAATGTAGGTTACTTGAATCTGATCTACACAGGGACAGTGTGTGGCGGATTTTACTGAATCTCATCGGTCCCAATCATCTTAACATGTCTGCCCCCTACTGGCTGTAATGAAATCCTGCAATTTTATATTTTTATAAATTTATTTATTTATTTATTTAAAGTTTCAGTGCGGACAATAAACAAAAGTGCACATTTTTCAGATCCATCTTGATTTTATATGGTGTAAAAAGACCTTGTATTTCTATTCGTTTTCAATGTGAATGTAGGGGAAATTTGATCCTGCACACTAGTGACATCTGGTGTTCAAACCGGGAACTTCATTTCACTTCCTAACGGTCAAATTCAGCATGAGATAAATGGATGTGTTTAGCGGCGAGAAGTTTCCTGTGCAGTAAATGTTTAATGGTTATAGAATGAGTCTCCGTTGTTGATGCTTTATAATAATAAGATAACTAAAGTTTATGCACATTTTTAGGATGTAGTTCACACGTAGTTTCTTGAAAACTTTTGAAAGAGAGAGAGAGAGAGAGAGAGAGAGAGAGAATGTGGTGAGGGAACGAGCGTTTATATCTGCTATAACATAAGTGAGAACTAATATGGATGCATTAAAAGTAGCTCTAAATGGATAAAATAAATTGTTCTAATAAATAAAATATCATAATTGTTGAAGAGTGAGGCAGGGTGTTTTAGTGGTTAGCACTTTCGCCTCACACCACCAGGGTCCGGGTTCGATTCCCGTCTCGGCCATGTGTGTGTGGAGTTTGTGCATGTTCTCCCCGTGTCTCAGGGGGTTTTTCTCCCCGGGTTCTCCGGTTTCCTCCCCCGGTCCAAAAACATGCACGGTAGGTTGATTGGCACCTTGTAAAATTGTCCCTAGTGTGTAAATGTGTGTGTGTGTGTGTGTGTGTGTGTGTGATGGGTTGGAATTCCATCCAGGGTGTATCCTGCATTAATACCCATAGACGCCTGAGATAGACACAGGGAAGATCGGATAAAGCGGTAGAAGATGAATGAATGAATGAATGGTTGAAGAGCTGCTGTATGAGAACTAAAGTGTGTGTGTGTGTGTGTGTGTGTGTGTGTGTGTGTGTAGGTGATGGAGCAGTTGACGGATTATCACTATGACGTCTTGTCTGTAGCGGAGGACGCGGCTGCTAACTGCGTGTACGTACGCGGAGCAGGGGAAGTGGATTATCTGCTCCACGCCACGCAGGACGAGTGTCCAAACAGTGTCTCTGTGAGTTCCACTTTTATCACTTTTATATATAAGAGGTCTTTAACCTTTTGTACACCAGGCTTCATCACCAGGACGCCAAGAGCGGACTTATCAGCTCAGTCTTATCGTTTAAAAACCATACGAGTAGTAGTAGTGGCCCAGTCACCTTAGCCGTCACCTGCTTGTGAGATTAAACGATAGAATTGTATGTTGCATGTATTATTTTCAGCCATTAATAACGTTCACATCACACCAGTATCAGCGATCTGTTTGGGATTTTATTTACAGTAGATTATAACGTTAATTGCACTTATTTTACAGATTCAGAGTGTCTGAGAATCTATAAATTAGAGAAATTATTGATTGTGAGATTGATCAAGAACAAGGAGCACGGTGGTTTAGCAGTTATCACGTTCGCCTCACACCACCAGGGTCCGGGTTCGATTCCCGTCTCGGTCATGTGTGTGTGGAGTTTGTGCATGTCCTCCCCGTGTCTCAGGGGGTTTTTCTCCGGGTTCTCCGGTTTCCTCCCCCGGTCCAAAAACATGCACGGTAGGTTGATTGGCACCTTGGAAAATTGTCCCTAGTGTATGAATGTGTGTGTGTGATGGGTTGGCATTCCATCCAGGGTGTATCCTGCCTTAATTCCCATAGACGCCTGATCAAGAACAATCTGGGAAAAAATTAGGGCAATGATTTGATTGATTAATTGATTTATGGGATTGATTGCAGGAATTGATTGATAGCAATTATAAGTAAAGCTGTAAATTTGGGAATGATTGATTAATGGATTAATGATTGATTGGTTGGGAGTAATTGAAGTGAATCTGGACTGTAAGGGAAGTGATTTATTGGTTGATTGAATGAAAACTGCAGTGTAGAAGTAAAGTAGGGTGATGAATTATTATTATTATTAATTAATGAATTATTGTTTGGTTTATTAATTGAGAGGAAATGGAAATGAAAGGTTTGGTACACAGTGACATCGCACCATCAGAAACACTCTGCAGCATAAACTACTCATTCTAAATATGTTGCCTCTATAAATAAGTCCACCTAAACAAGACCTGCTCTCGCACACGACTGATGTGATATTTGTTTTAAATCTTCAGGCCTTCCAGAAGTTTCCTGGCTACAAGCTTCTCCCTACATCATGCAGTGAAGCAGCCAAACTTGGGGGGGCGCTGTCCTCCTTCTGCCTGCTCATCAACAGGAAATTACTATACTAATCCCTCACACTTTAACACACACACACACTCTGTATACAATTTTTATATATACACACAAATAAAATAAATACTTTCATTATCATTTCAGTTTTTTTACTTATTCATTCCTACTCTGCAGGAACGCGATTTTCTACATGTATGATGATTACAGGTGATTAAAAGTAACACTAACAGGATAAAAACTTAGCATGTGTGAAGAGGGATTTTACCCAGAAGGCTTTGCGATCTTGGCATTCTTCTTTTGAGGATCTTTTAAATGCAATGATTAATATAATTATAATATAAAATTTACAATTAAGCATTTTTTAAAGCCTGGGAAGAAAACAATAATAGTTTTAATAATAGAGGAAATGTAGAGAGGTAACTGAAGTAAATCTCTAAATGAATGCATTTCATTGGAGGACTGACTTTAATCAGTCACTCAATCAACCAATCAACATCAATTCCCTCTCAATTAGGACATGATTGATTTTTAGGAGATTTTAATCTATAACTTAAATCAATAATTGTTTGGTTGATTAGAGGATTGACTGATTCACAGATTCAATTCAGTTTCCTCTCAGTAAGGTCAATAATATATATATATATATATATATATATAATATATATTTTATAAATTAATAAAAGGTATTAAGGTATAATTTAATATACCTTGTATACTTTCAGAGCTTTTTTTTTATGGAGGGAAAAATAATTCTGTATTAGTATATTAGAATGGAAGAGCCTTTGTTTTTTTTTAATTTATATATATATATATATATATATATATATATATGTATATGTAAATAAATAATGATATCATTACAGCACAGTGGAATTCGTCACATATCCCTGCCTGTTTTGAAGTTTGGGTCAAGAGCACCCATGATGCAGCGCCCCGGGGAGGACAGAGGGCATCTCAAGGACTCGAGTGTCAGTCTGGTAATTACCGGAGTTCGAACCCTGACCTTCCTAACAGTAGCTCAGGGCCTTAATAAACGGAGCTTTTATCTTCTTCACTAAACCAATCACTTATATTAATAAACAAATGTTCAGTTTTATATAAATATATTTTTAATCAATCGATTGGTCTTACCTCTAGGTTTGATTTGATAAATTGGGAAATTCCAACATCTTCCTTGTCATGAATGTTTTTAATTACTAGTCCTAATTATTTATTTATATATATATATATATATATATATATATATATATATATATATATATATATATATATATATATATCTATCTTGATATCTCTCTCGATCCGTCTCTCTCTCTCTATCTATATATAAAATAACATTGAGCCTATGTTTAGTTTCAAATACAAATACCTACTGGGAATCTACTCTTCCCTTCTAGTCAAATCCGTTCTTTATTTATTTAAGTTTAAGCTTCATGCTAAAATCAAACAGCTATTTAGACACGGGAACAAAGTGTATATACGAAGTTTCCAAAGGTCTGAATGGGATGGTATTTGACAGCATTAAGCAGATGCCCTTATCCAGATCGACTTAGGGCTGAGAAAATGAGGGTTAAGGGCCTTGCTGAAGGGACCAACTAGTGACCGAGGGATCTGATCTGCCAATACTTTAACCACTGAGATACCACCCATCATGCACCATCTGTATACAACAAACTCGTTCAAAAACCACACACACACACACACACACACACACGTGAATAAGAAATGGAGACCAGGAGAGATGATGTGATCAGACTAGAATTTGAACCAAGTATAACATCTGGATATTAGATTAGATTTAGTGTTACTTATTTAATACAACCACCACAAAACCTGCCTGTGACCAACTTTCACAAAAATACATCCTTGGTTTAATAAAGGCTTATTATGGGATGGAATAATGTTAGAACCCTGAATAATCAGAGACGACAATAATCTGAAGTTTCTCCAAATTTATTAGATGTATTGAATTTGTAGAAATGGCGAGCGGCTCGGTTTTAACGGTTGGACTTGGCCACTCTCTCCAGCTCGTCCTTCTTCTTGATGGCGTACGAGTTTGACGAACCCTGAGAGATGGGAAAAAAAAAAAAGACCCGCAACATGAAGACAAGTAAACAGACGAAAGGTTTAAATGAGTGTTACGGGATGTGTGTGGAGTGTTTCTGAGCTGGTGATTGGCTGGGCGATGGAGAAGCAGCAGCCAATGAATAAGCAGAGAGAGTGATCTGCGAGAGCTCTAGCACACCGGGACAACAAGCGAAATGTCGGGATGTGACTCTAGCCTCGCTTTGGGGTTCTCCCAGAATTCACAGAATGGTATCGGAATTCCAATTACCTTAGCGGCGTTGATGAGCTCGTCAGCCAGACACTCAGCGATGGTCTTAATGTTCCTGAAGGCGGCTTCTCTCGCACCGGTGCACAGCAGCCAGATAGCCTAACACACACACACACACACACTTAATACCCAATAGACTTTACAGATGAAATGACTTGCAAGGAGAGTTTTTGTATCTGAGCTTGTGATTGGCTAAGCAATGGCAAGCAGCAGCCAATGAACTGACAAAGATTTACTCTGCGAGTTCTGCAGCGTGACGAGACCACGAGAAAATGGTCTAGACAGAACAGCAGGACTCAAAATTACACAATCGCACACGTTGTCCAGGGAAGCATCAAAATATCAATCGTAGGTGTTTCGAAACGCTCCTCCACAGGTTCCTCCACTAAAAACAAATGTGGGTTTCATAGTTCTGATCAAACAAGCAGGATCTGACCATCTTCTCCATCCTTGGATGCAATGTCATTTGGAGGTTCTAGCACCATCTAGTGAGATTTTTCCAATGCTGATCTCACCATACACCATGGACCGCTCCAAATTTAGTCGGGAAAGATGTTCCACTAGAGTGTGGTGTTCCACCATGGTGTTAAAGAACTGATACTAGGTGAGATTGTGGGGAGGTCTGAAGGTGCACACAGTTCTTGATCATCTAAATAGGGTTGGAGCTCTATAAAAGATGATCCAACCCATCTTCTGGGTCTCCTCAAAGTGAAGGACATATTTCCAAATTCAACTTTGTGGGACCCATTTTGAAAAGAAGCTCATATGGATGGACATGTATGATTGATCCTTCAACTGTAGATACCCAAGTTCTGAGTGTAATGTGTGTGTGTATACCTGGTTGACCCTGCGGAGTGGGGACACGTCCACAGCCTGTCTCCTGACTGTTCCAGCTCTGCCAATACGGGTGGAATCCTCACGCGGGCCACTGTTAATGATGGCGTTCACCAGAACCTGCAGGGGGTTCTGTAACACACACACACCGGTACAACATCAGTACAGTCGTAACTACACACCAAATACACACTCTGTCCGAGACGTTCTGTTTCTGAGCTGGTGATTGGCTGGGCGATGGAGAAGCAGCAGCCAATGAATAAGCAGAGAGATTAATCTGCGAGAGCTCTAGCACACCGGGACAAAGGAGCGTGTCAGGATGTGACTCTAGCCTCGACTCGTTCCCGAAAGGTCTGGAACATGACTCAGTTTAAATACGCCTTATTTTCCTCAATATCTCTTAATATTTATTTAGATACTCCACAGTATACACAGTAAGTATACACAGTACAACACCGGTTTATGACAGCATGACTGCAGTATACGCACCTCTCCGGTGAGCAAGTGGATGATCTCGAAGGCGTGTTTAACGATGCGCACGGTCATCAGCTTCTTGCCGTTGTTGCGTCCGTGCATCATCATAGAGTTGGTGAGGCGCTCCACGATTGGGCACTGGGCCTTACGGAAGCGCTTGGCGGCGTAGCGCCCTCCGGAGTGAGGCAGATACTTGGCATACTTCTCCTTTACAGCAATGTAGTCCTGGAGCAGAGAGAAATACCGATCAGTAAAGCGTAGTAGTGTCGAACAGTATTAGATACAGTATGGTAAAAAAATGCTTTATTTTATTAGTTACAGTGTTTGAGTGACCACCGTAGTACAGAGTGTTCAACAGTAGGGGGCAGTGTCTGGGTATCACATTGCTAATGAAGACACTTAATTATAATAAAATGTATTTTATTGTATTGTATTTATTGTATTGTATAAAAAATTATTTGTTTTCTTTTTAGTTTTAAAGTTTTATTCTTTTAACACACAAGAAACATTATTAGTTTATTAATTAAAACCCAAAGTTTTTTTTGCCATAGTATGGAGTTGGTATTGCGATATTCAATGATGGTATCAAACCAAAAGTGAAAATGTCGGCGCAGTGATGGTGAGAAGTGTTTCTGAGCTGGTGATTGGCCGGGCGATGGAGAAGCAGCAGCCAATGAATAAGCAGAGAGAGATTAATCTACGAGAGCTCTAGCACACCAGGACAACGGGAGAATGTCAGGATGTGACTCTAGCCTCGACTCGCTCCTGGGGTTACGGCCTCACCTGAAGGGAGATGTCGTTGATCTGCACGTCGTCTGTGCTCCATTTCCCAAACAGCTTGATCTCGGGCGTCTCGGCTACAGCCGGCGCAGTTTCCCAGTCCGCCATTCTGACCACAA
Organism: Kryptopterus vitreolus; assembly: GCA_030449085.1. Lineage (NCBI taxonomy): Eukaryota > Metazoa > Chordata > Actinopteri > Siluriformes > Siluridae > Kryptopterus > Kryptopterus vitreolus. Next base: position 24,583,811 of record JACRUU010000004.1, on the reverse strand, counting down.
ACCAGCACACAATGGAGTCACACCACTCGCTTTACAACGGAATCATCCACAGCTCGAGGCTGACACCACAGAAACTTTCTGCTTTTATTAATCCCAATTCACAGATACAAACTTATCCGTTAACTACATAAATGGTGTTTCACATTTTACAGCCAAATCTAGACTTTTCTGCATCATCGGTTGGACTTGTGTGATCATAACCAATCAGAACACACTTTATAAACAGATATCTGCCATGATAAAGAGGCAATTTAACTCCATAAGTAAAAACAATTATGGTCTTAACGAGGAAACATTTTTGATCCTGACCAATTAAACAGAGAGAATAAATAAAATAAACGAATTCTTGGTTCTGATTGTGTCTCAAGATGATAAATAAAAACATTGTATAAAATTTTAGGAAGAAAACACTTTCAATATTAACTTTTAATGTTTAATCATTGTAACCAAATGAAGACCCACACCATGCAGTCCTGGCTCTATTAACACCTGACACTGAGATTACATGGAGAGACTGGTTGACATTTCCAGTCACATATCATCTCTAAGATATATGGACCAACCTGCTTCCAACAAAAATCAATAACACACACCAAAAATCTGATTTCTCTCTTAAAATAAATGTAAAATAATTTTGTATCGTTGAAAGTTCACATTTAGAGCTGCAGAACTAATAAATGGAAGACAATCATAAAATACTTGTATTTTATAACAGGTTACATAAAAGGAAAAGTAAATGAATATTTAAAAAGCATTACGAAGGCAAAAAAAGGCGCATGTATATTGCGCATGCGCGGTAGTGGCAAGATAACAGGCCAGGATAGCATACATGGCTAGCAAAGAAAAATACCCCATTATAACATTATAAACGTAACCTAATGTAAACATTTATATACATACGGTTAAATATAGACATTTAAAATTAAAGTAATACAGTGATGTATAAAATAAACCCCATAAAGTAACTCCGGATAGTAATGGCCGCCGCCTCGCGCACCGAGTCTCGCGCTATAAGCCTCCTGTCGCTTTTATGCCCTTTTTAAACTCATTTTTACGTTTAATTTTACCTCAGAAAATGATTTTATTTCGTTTGGAAAACCTTCATAAAGCTGTCCGGAGTGAAACTGTGCGGTTTTTACCCTTTAAAACGCCCAAATCCGACATTAATCTCGCACTTACCCGAGTGTGAACACCACACGGAGACTTCTCACACAGAGAAAAGGGGTTTCCGAGCCGCGTGCAGCACGAACATCCGGTCTCGCGCAGGAAGACAGACAACTCAAATTCCGGTGTGGGTTGTCGGGAATTGTAGTTTTTTTTATGCCACCTTGTTTCGCTTCTACAGAATATTGTGGACTACAAACGTTTAATTACTTATTGTATACTTTTGAAAAATGCTTTTTATGCTTGTTTTTTTTCGTCCTATTTTTTTAATATTTAAAAACTATCGCTTTTAACACATATTCTTTTTTATATTGTTTGTATAAATGTTATACTTCTAGCACTTTATCCGATCTTCCCTCGGGTCACGGGGAGTCTGTGTCTATCTCAGGCGTCTATGGGCATTAATGCAGGATACACCCTGGATGGAATGCCAACCCATCACACACACACACACACACACACACACACACACACACACACACACATTCATACACTAGGGACAATTTTCCAATGTGCCAATCTACCGTGCATGTTTTTGGACCGGGGGAGGAAACCAGAGAACCCGGAGAAAAACCCCCTGAGGCACGGGGAGAACATGCAAACTCCACACACACATGGCCGAGACGGGAATCGAACCCGGACCCTGGCGGTGTGAGGCGAACGTGCTAAACTAACCACTAAGCCACCGTGCCCCTCTAAATAATATATTAATATATAATATTAATATTTGTATATAGTATAAAAATTTGCTTTCATTTAGTTTCAATCATTAAACTTTTTTTTTTTTTTTTTACATTTTGTTAAATAATATAAATGGTAAAGTTGTGTTTTTATAAATGTTTTATTTTGTAGGTAAAGTAAGTTTTTAAACAGCATAAAAAGTTATACTTTGTTTTTTTTGCTCAAACATTCATACTTAAAATGTTTTTTATAATATTTTATAATATTTGTAAGGTTGTTTATTTTGTAGTTAAAAGCAGTATTTTTTATAATAGTTTTTAATAATTGTTATAGTTTCTGTAGTATACAAGTTGTGTTTCTATTATATTTTTTTTTCATTTTTAAATAGTTAATAATTTCTGATAGTATAAATTGTATCACTATATGTTTTTTAATATATATATATATATATATATATATATATATATATATATATATATATATAGGGGGCACGGTGGTTTAGTGGTTAGCACATTCGCCTCACACCGCCATCCGGGTCGCCACTCTCGGCCATGTGTGTGTGGAGTTTGTGCATGTTCTCCCCGTGCCTCAGGGAGTTTTTCTCCGGGTTCTCCGGTTTCCCCCCCGGTCCAAAAACATGCACGGTAGGTTGATTGGCACCTTGGAAAATTGTCCCTAGTGTATGAATGTGTGTGTGAATGTGAGAGTGTGTGCCCTGCGATGGGTTGGCATTCCATCCAGGGTGTATCCTGCCTTAATGCCCATAGACGCCTGAGATAGGCACAGGCTCCCCGTGACCCGAGGGAAGATCGGATAAAAGCGCTAGAAGATGAATGCAATGAATGAATGAATATAATATATATATATAATATATATATATATATACACCACACACACACATATATATATATATATATATATATATATATATATATATATATATATATATATATATATATATATAATATTGGATGAAAAGTCAGGATTACTGATTGGAAGGTCAGTGGTGAAGGTCGAGCCCCATATCCTCCAAACGACCACTGTTGGGGCCCCTGAGCAAGGCCCTTAATTCTCTGTATCACTGCTTTCTATTTTTATGAATCTGAATGAATACATGAGAACAGTCAAATGCTAAAGTGCGGTTTATATTGTACCTTAAACTTTACAATTTCCTTCAAATATAAATTTTTCAAAGGTGGATTTAAACGTCCACATCAATATTGATTTCAGATTATTTCACATGATTATTTCCCGTCCTTGGCTTTGCTCAGACCCGAGAAACCCGTTTCATTATTAGTACAGATGAGAAGTTAAAGGGGCACGGTGGTTTAGCGGTTAGCACGTTCGCCTCACACCACCAGGGTCCGGGTTCGATTCCCGTCTCGGCCATGTGTGTGTGGAGTTTGTGCATGTTCTCCCCGTGCCTCAGGGGGTTTTTCTCCGGGTGCTCCGGTTTCCTCCCCCGGTCCAAAAACATGCACGGTAGGTTGATTGGCACCTTGGAAAATTGTCCCTAGTGTATGAATGTGTGTGTGTGTGTGTGATGGGTCGGCATTCCATCCAGGGTGTATCCTGCCTTAATGCCCATAGACGCCTGAGATAAACACAGACTCCCCGTGACCCGAGGGAAGATCGGATAAAGCGCTAGAAGATGAATGAATGAATGAAATGATAAGTTAAAATAAGTTAAAATAAGGAAAAAACACACAATTCTATCGCTTTCTTTACCGTTTCAAATAAGCACAATAATGACATGAAGATTGTTTAGTGTTTTGTTTATTTAAACCTTTTTTTTTAATAAATCTGCACGGCGTTCAGGCCATAGGTTATAATGTTTAAAAGACACGACATTTCCCTTCTATATAAATATTAAAAAAAAAACAGAAAGAATTATGGCTTAGAATAGAAGATCTTATAAAGGAAATGAAAGAACAGAACGTGTTTAGTAACGAGCTTCTTTAGTAATGAGTATAAATCAGACCTTCAACACGTAATCTCATTACAATAACAATAATAACAAATTATTACGTACGAGAAAAACAGGAAGCATTAAACAAACTTCGGGTCCAATACTTCCGTGATTCTGCACTTCCTGATATCATTAAATACTGTTAAAAATCCCTTTTAATCAAATAACTGTAAATCTGCAGCGTCTTTTTTTCCGATAAGTTTTCCGATAAAACCTCGAACTTTCTACTGTAAAAATCACCGTAGCATTCCACTACGCCAGGCAGCTAATAGAGCACGACCAAGGTTCACTCTTTCAATACAATGCATAAGTATTTACCCCCCCCTTTATGCTGCTCCTTCATCTATTCCTTGGGAATTTAAAGCCGAGGCTGTGTTTCTGTGAGCTTTTCGGACATCCTGATTGGTTCTTTCTTCTAAACTTAGATCTGATCAACAGCTAGAGACAGACAGTAGATCAGACAGATGTCTGGAATTGGACTGGATGTTTTATCGTAGATGTTTGGGGTTCTAGTATTTGCTTCACTGCCCTACAAATAAGTGGCGCTCTGCTTCCATTTTAGAAGGTGTTCAGTAGGGAATTATCGTGATGTTTGCGCCAACATGCGTCACTGTGTTAGATTTACACAGCAGGGAAATTTATTCTAGGGAGCTTTCAAGGACATGAAATCCCAATCAATCCTATCTAAGGCTGCAGCTTGTGGAAAGGGGGGGTGAAACTTATGCACAAACACCAGAAATTGATGCATCGATTAAAAAAAAAAAAAAAAAAAGTCCTTCCTGGACACCTCGTGTGTCCGAATAATATCGTAAACTGATAAAACATCGAAAATGAGAAATATCAAATACCTTCCCTTTTTCTTTTACAATAGAAAACATTGCACTTGTGCAATAAAACACTGTCGTATGAAATATCACACGAAACCACATCGTTTACCGCCGAGGAGGTCGTTTTTATGGAGGCGGCAATTCCCGAGCCGACCATGCGCATCTTTTCTCCCTGCTGGGAATCCTGACTGATCCGAGGTCTTTCCTGGTTCCTACGGAAACTCATTATTAGCAATGATTTCCTCTCGATATCAGATGCGTTCCCAAATAAAAAAAAAAAAAAAACACGGAACTTGCGGAACTTTCTCTGCAGCGAACACATGCCCCGAGTCACTCGACAGGAATCGGGAAAAAGTTTTTAGGTAACAGGATGCTACATTAGCGACGCGTTCCGAGACCGTGGCGTGTTTGTCCCGTAGCGTTAAAGGGGCGATGCGTGACAACGCCGTGATCCGACAACTTATTCACGTTAATATTATAAACTCCTACTCATCTACAGGAACGACCGCTAAGCCAGTCGCCGGTTTTACTAATCGCTACTTTAATACTTAAACGAGCATTAAAAGGATTAAAACTAGAAGTGAAACCTGAGCATTTCTTCCCTTTCAGTCTGACGTTCTTTATTAGAATTACCTACATTTCCCTTTCTTCCTCTTTTACATTCATTCTTCATCTAAAACCTACATAAAGGATAAAATATGTACAAAACAATCGATCTTACTGCAACTGGACTGAACGAATCCCTGTTTATGGGCGATTTTAAAGGAGCAATATGCAACTTTTTAGTGTCATTTTTTTTTT
>JACRUU010000004.1:24568369-24570869 GCA_030449085.1 Kryptopterus vitreolus | reverse complement strand
GCGATGGGTTGGCATTCCATCCAGGGTGTATCCTGCCTTAATGCCCATAGACGCCTGAGATAGGCACAGGCTCCCCGTAACCCGAGGGAAGATCGGAAAAAGCGGTAGAAAATGAATGAATAAATGAATGAATGAATAAATCACCCATTCACCCAATCGTCATCTATCTCTATCCATCCACCAAAACACCCATTCATCCATTCTATCCATCCATCCATCTCAATCCATCCAGCCAACCGCCCATGCATCCAAGCATTTAATCACATATCCATCCATCTTTCCTCAAATGCTCCCTTACAAAATACTCTGCACAGTCTGTGCACTCTGCAATCTCTCTCCCCCCTCCCTCTCTCCGTACCTCTCCCTCTCTCTCCCTCTCCTCCTCCACACCTCCGTCGTCTCACCGTTCCAGTAGTTACAGATGGAGATCCTCTGCCCCACAGTGTTGTAACACAGGAGATAGATTTTAGACCTGACGTACTCTGGGAAGATGTACTTCAGATAGTCTGTGTCTAACAGGAAACACACACACACACACACACACACACACAAACACACAGTTGATTTGGGGGAGACAGGAGTTGTGTGTTATATGGGATGGATGTAGTGATGGATGGAGAGCAGACTGACCTCCGTACTGTCCAGACTGAGGGGAGGAAAGAGAGATGAACGAATGAACGTTGTGATCCTTCAGTGTGGATACGATTCCACGACATATCAATCCTCCTACAGAGAGAGAGAGAGAGAGAGAGAGAGAGAGAGACAGCATACTTATTCTCTCATTGATCTATGTATCGTTAAAAAGACAAACAAAGAACAGACAGAGGGAGTAGAAGAGAGAAACAGTAGGGCAGAGATGCAGACAACTGAAGGGGGGGGAGAGAGAGAGAGAGAGAGAGAGAGAGAGAGAGGAAAAGACAAGAGAGAGGGATGGAGGTATAGAGGGAGGGAAGAAGAGAAAGAGAAGCAGACAGACAGACAGAGAGTGAGATCATACATCTGTCTGTAAGTGTGGATGTGTGTGTGTGCGTCTCTCTCATATATATACATATATGACACACACACACACATCCACACTTACAGACACTGACTCACACACTCACTTACTCATTCTCACACACACACACACACACACACACACACACACACACACCTTGTGAGTAACAGAGGAGGTGAACTCCATCTCCTGCATTCTGCATGATGGGGTAAATGGCCTCCTTAAACCCCTCCACCTGCTTCCACAGCGGCTCCAGACTGGCCGAGCGATCAAACAGGTCTATCACCGTCACATTCGTCCCAGGGTGAGACTGAGACACCGAGGGAGAGGAAGAGAGGAAGGGAAAGAGACTTTAGTCATTGAGATGGATCTAACCATGGTTCCTCCACCTGGAAGAATCAGTAGAGAAAAAAACACATCTGTAGGAGGCACCTACCTGCCTCTTTCTATCTAATCCCATCCGATCCCATTTACTACAATCCCAATCCCAACTGAACCGGGTGTTGTGTGATATATCGGTACATAGAAATATATTGCAATACACTGAAACAATACAATTCTTCATTTTATTAGTATCGGTACTTAAAAATGGCTGTAGTTGCAAGTGTTGGACTATAGGGGGTGCACATTGTATGTGTTTTTCCTCTCTTGGATGCACTTTCATTGTGCTGATGCAATTTATTTCTTATTTTAAATTAATTGTAATAAATTGTATTTTTTGTTTAAACACTTCTACTTTGGTTCAGTATTAATAAATAAAAGCTAAATTTCATTGTTCATTTTCTTTTACATGTATTTTCTGTAATATTGATTTAGTATTGGTATTGTGATATTTAATCCCGGTATCGTATCGAAATCAGAATTGAAATCGTGACAACACTAGATTACACATTTGAGAAAAATATACTCCCTATGACCAAAAGTTTGTGGACACCTGGCCATAAGATTGCTACATGCCTCCTCGTTAGTGTTATAATCATCTCCAGTCTTCAGTGAAGTTACATTCTAATAGATTTTGAAGCACTTCCACATCTTCCAACCCATGGAACCCATGGATCACAGGGAAAAAAATGACGTCCTATAACAATATCGTTCCTCCAACATGGAGGTGGCAAGTTTATAGAAGAATCACATATTGGTGTTCCAAAACTCTTGTACATTCCTTTTAATACAGTATAATACAATTTTATTACTATTATTATTAGGTGAAGCCCCGATGACTTTCTTTTGTCAAATCTAATCTAAAGAAAATAGCGTACAGACGTGCAGGAACAGAACAGGCTCTTAATCTTATCTCCTACGACCTTTTCCACATATCTGCTGGTCTGATTAGAACATAATCGCTACTAAAACAGAACAGAAACGATAAAAGCAGTAGAAGAGGAAAGTGGAAAATGTTCGCACATGTAAACAGAAGATTAAAACAGAACATGAACGGAATCAAGCGGACAGTTTTACATTAAAGTGCGCGATATGTAAATTGCAGGAACAGTGTGCACACGG
>JACRUU010000004.1:24563369-24565869 GCA_030449085.1 Kryptopterus vitreolus | reverse complement strand
TGACTGTAACACTAATGAGTTTTTTTTTTTGGTCCCAGATCTGTTGGTATTTTGCCTCTATTCTTTTTCTTCTTTTTTTTTTTTATTATTATTTGCTCTGGGGCCACTGTTTTTTTTTGCCATCTTGATTTTTATTAATTTATTTATTTATTTTGCAAAATCCACACTGTTTATTTTCCACAGATCTATCATTTTTCCGTTAAACTCTACTGTTTTTTGCTCTATACATTTTTCCACTTCCATTGTATTTTGACTCGTTTTTGTTAAATGAAGTCTCTTTTCAGAACCCCAGATTTTGAGCGTCACAGATTTTGAGTTTGTTATTCTGGTGTTTTGTGGATGATTCGTCCAGTGCAGAGAAATTTTTCTGGGAAATATTATTTGTTTTATGAAATCACAGCGTTTTAATCACGAGTCTGATCACGCGATAACGCGACAGAGTGCACTTCATAGGATGGAGATGAACTGTATGTGTGTGTGTGTGTGTGTGTGTGTGTGTGTGTAAACGTGATCATATGAATAAATCAGTGTAAAGGGAAGTTGTATTATTGTTATTATAGATGTTTTTCACTCCTGAACTCGTGTTTTGGACCATCTGGAATTTCCCACATCATTTCCCAGACTCACTACATGTGAGTTTCCATCAGGTTCTCCAGTTTCCTCCTTCTGTGCTGAAACATACCAGTAAGCACATTTTGAAACGTGAAAATCCCCAGAGTGTGTGTGTGTGCGCGCGTGTGTGTGCACGTGTGTGTGAGGCATTCCAGTCAGAGTGCATTCCTGCCTCACACTAAATATTCCAGTGATCCACTCTTTCACTTTCACCAATGTGTGGACACCTGGGCATATGATTTGTACATGCTACTTTAAGAGCATTACATTCCACATTTCATCTTCCTCCACAATAACCTCCACACTTCTGAGAAGAGAAGATGTTCCACTCCTGAGGTCAGGTGGTGATGTAGGTGAGATACAGGTTGAGGAGGTTCCAATCAGAGGGTTCACATTTGCCATGTTCGATAGATTTGGAGCTCCTCCACCTCCTCCAGCCCATGGAACGCAGATCTTCATGCAGCTGGCTTTGTGCACAGTGTGCCCTCATAAGTTTAGCCATATAGTGTATTTCATGCCCTAAGAAAGGTTATTTGACGTTTACGTTCATCGTCCACTAGAGGTCGCTGTTGCACAAAGAGGGAAATGGTGCAAATCTTCACCATACGTCACCACACACCATGCAATACCGTCTCATTGGAAGCTACAAGATGATAAATATAGTTACCTATCATGGGATGTCCTGCCCAGTCACCGCACCTAAATCGTACTGAACTGCTCTGGGATGAACAAGAACATATAGTTCTCCAAATAGTGATCTTTGGAGAGTTTTACAAAGAATTTCAGTTGTTTGGGGGGGGGAGGGGCGATTTGTAACCGAAACAGCCGAAGGCCCGACAGCGCCTCTAACACCTCAGACGCCTGAGAGACTTTAGACTGCCCTCTAAGGTGCTCAGGAACTTTTACTCCTGCACCGTAGAGAGCATCCTGATGGGTTACATCGCAACCTGGTTCGGGAACAGCACCGTGCAGGACAGACGAGCCCTACAGAGGGTGGTGCGTTCAGCTGAGCGCATCATCCGAACTGAGCTCCCTGACCTGCACTCCATCTACAGCAAGCGGTGCTGGACCAAGGCCAGGAAGATCATGAAGGACCTCAGCCACCCCAGCAATGGACTGTTCTCTCTGCTGCGGTCTGGAAAGCGCTTCCGCTCCCTCAAGGCCAATACAGAGAGACTGAGGAGGAGCTTCTACCCGCGGGCAATACGGTCTCTTAATCAGTACATCACACAGTACTGATCCATTTTGCACATCGGCACATCTTGCACTCACTCTGGACATTCGCCATACCAGTGGTCACTCGTGGTCACTGTTCACTCATGTACATAATGCACACAATACACTTAATTACGCACACAAGCCACTTTAAATGTCACTTTACTGCACATCTGCATAATTACACAAACCTGGACATTCCGTTCCCTTATTTTACAGATAGATTTCTTTTTTTTTTCTTAAAGTCTTTATTTTATATTTGTATTTATATTTTTTTATTTGATATTATTCCTTTAATAGTCTTGTTTTAAGGTCAGGGCAGTTGCCTAAGCATTTCACTGCATATCGTACTGTGTATGACTGTGTATGTGACTAATACAATTTGAATTTGAATTTGAAAAGAAAGTGGAACATTGTCGAGAAATATATTTTAGTCCTACTTATTTAGTTTATAACTAGTATATGAATTATTACGAATCGTGACTTTAATATGAATAGTGTTCAAATGCAACTCTAATTCTAATCAGTTACTCAATGAAGAAATGAAACTGTTACTAAGAAAGAAAAGCAGAAGAAGTCTGTCTTGGAGAAGAAATGATCTGAGGAGAAGTACAAAGAAGTCATGTGACATTGCAAAGAAAAAGATCAAAGAAAGTCATGTGACTCATAAATA
>JACRUU010000004.1:24508369-24558369 GCA_030449085.1 Kryptopterus vitreolus | reverse complement strand
CCAGACCCCCTCTGCACTCTGTTCCTGTCCGAACCGCGTGGTGACTCCGCCCCCCGGTTGATGATGCTTCAAATTCATGAATACACTCCACAATAAACATCCTCAACCACACACACTACACTAACAACCCAAATGCGGATGGGTTCTCTGTTGAGTCGGGTTCCTCTCAAGGTTTCTTCCTGTTCTCAGGGAGTTTTTTCTCGTCACTGTCGCTTCGGCTCAACAAGAAACAATTAGTGCTAAACTGATTTTCACTTTTCACACATAAGTATTATATAAAGCAGCTTTGAGACGATGACAAATTGTAAAAAAAGCGCTTTATAAATAAAATTGAATTGAATTGAATATAGGAACTCACCTGTTACTTTTATTTATGCACTTGAAATTAAAGAAATAAACAGGGCTCTTATAAAACCCTCTCCATCTTGGTCTGTCCACAAATCTTCCTGCAAACAGAATAGTGTTTATTTATCATATAAAAAGTCAATTCTTTCTTCCCATATCCCAACTTGTTGTTGGTATTTGGGGTCAGAGTGCAGGGTCAGCCATCCTGGAGCACAGAGGGTTAACGATCTTGCTCAAGGACCCAAGGGAGGCAGTATGGCCATATAGGGGCTCGAACCTCTGACCTTCCGATCAGCAGCCCAGTGCCGTAAACCCCTCCCCCCCCCTCCCGCCCTGCTTTCTACCCCCAGGAGTCTGTCCCTGTCATCAGTGACTTAGTCGATTGAATCTCACATCATCGTTCCTGAGCCTTGCACAAGTCAGTGTACACTTTGTGAAAAACCAGTGTAAAACACACACCAAACTACAGATGCAGATCACAAAACAGGAAGATCGGGCAAGGCAGGGTGGGTATCGTTATTCCAACGACCACCACTGGTATCGTTATCCAACAGGGTACCGGTGTAAACTGGGCTACTGTTGACAAAGGGAGGAGAAGGGGAAGACGTCTACAGAGACGGCAGGGAAAGGAGACGTCTATGAGAGGCGGAGTTAGCATGGGTACTTTAAATGTTGGTATTATGACTGGTACAGGGAGAGCGTTATCTGATATGTTCAGGAGACAGAGTGTCTTGCTCTAATGGCAGAGCTGGAAGGAGGACAAATGGAAAAGTAGGGGGAGGAAATGTGAAGGAGTGGGAAGGTCTGGAGGAGATATGGACGAGAGAGGACGAGGTGATACGGGGGTAGTCATTAAAGTTGGAACCGCCAGCCTGTGATGATGAACAGATCAGGGGAACGTCCAAGGCCAATGTTGTCAGCTTGTGATGATGGATTCGGGGCGACAGAAGCATCAGGTGAAGTCTGAGTGCTTGTTGCATGCGAGATCGTGCTGCGAATGACGCGAGGCTATACATCTAACCAGCTCGTTAATTAGGACAGTGATCTGGAATTGGCGATAGTGGCGCAGTCTCGCGATTTAGACTGATCCATCTGAACGCCTACGAGCCGGAGGTGGAACAAACAGGAAAAAAGAATGAGACGTGTCAGATAAGAGAGTGTGGGGAAAAATTTAAATAGGTCATAAATAAGACAAGTAAGCCAGTGTGACGCAATAACATAGAAAATGTATGAATAGGCAAGAATGCCTGAGATAAAAATAGGTTAGAAGGTCCAGAATAATGATCATCTCAATTTGATGGTCAAGTGCAAAATGAGAAAACACCAGAAGAAGAAGAAGAATAGCCTTTATTTGTCACATATACATTACAGCACAGTGAAATTCTTTCTTCCCATATCCCAACTTGTTGTTGGTAGTTTGGGGTCAGAGCGCAGGGTATCGGCCATGATACAGCGCCCCCTGGAGCACAGAGGGTTAAGGGTCTTGCTAAAGGACCCAAGGGCGGCAGCTTGGCAATACCCGGGGCTCGAACCCGGATCTTCCAATCAGCAGCCCAGCGCCTTAAATCAATAAACTCCGCCCCCTCCTGGGAAGAGTCTTATATTCAATTCAGTTCAATTTTATTTATATAAAATAGAATAGATTTGGAACATTAAAGACATATTAATATCTGTATTTTATATGAGAAAGCCTGGCTTGGACTTTTCCAAGGTAAAACTCCCTTAGTGGAATGAGGAAGAAAACTTGAGAGGAACCTGTTGTTAACTTTTTTTTCCCCAGCGAATACCAGGAGACTTGGATATCTTTTCAGCAGTAATCGTTATTGCGGCAGAGCCCACACGTCAGCGCGTACTGCTTCGGCGCTGCAGGCATCAAGTCTGCTTTAGGTTCTTAGTACTGTAGTTCTTATACACATGTTGGAGGCATCCCCCCCCTCCAAGGAGAACAAAGCACCTTGGGTGATAGGTGTGAAAACAATGCATACAGGGGAAGTAGATAATTCTGGGTCAGGAACCAAAAGGTTACAAGGGTTCACACTAAAGCATTAAATCTTTGAAAACATCAGGATGATTGTTCCACCCACACAGCAGGAGATTGAGTGAAACATTGGCCCTTTGTCTTATACAACGAAGCTTGCATAAGACAAAGTGCTCGCACCCCCAACCAGCACCCTGTATTTACATCATCATGTAATTTATGCTGTAAATTCATTTGTCTCCTAAAGATATATAACTTGTATGTATAAGTTTAGAGTACAGAAGACCCCATTCAAACCCCATCCTTATCTTGGAGTTAATAACAGTGTGATTGTGAGGAGAACAACGTAGATATGGTCGAGCCAGAAACTCGAGTTCAAAAGTTTAATTTGCACGAGTCTGAGTTTGAGAGTTCACAACGTTGAGATTGGAAAATAGGGGGAATTCCAGTGGGACTTTCCACAAAATAGATGAGGTAGCGAGCAGAGCCCAGAGCGAGCAGCAAGCAGAGCCCAGAGCGAGCAGCGAGCAGAGCCCAGAGCGAGCAGCGAGCAGAGCCCAGAGCGAGCAGAGTGCGAGCAGAGCCCAGAGCCCAGAGCAAGGAGCGAGCAAAGTATAAAACAAAAACGGTATGTAACATGGCTAATGTTCAACTTGTTCAGTGTGTTGAGTGTGGCATGTTCAGACAGTCTTCCTCCGTCATTACTGATAAGTTTACCTGCGATAGGTGTGTGCTAGTTAGCAAACTGACAGAGAAGATCCTAGCATTAGAGGAGCGCATCCAGACCTTAGAGAGTGGTAGCAAGAGAAAGTGTAGCGTACCTGTAACAAGGTGTCTGGATGCCGCAGGGGGAGCTAGCCAGTCAGCGACTCCGGGTTTAGAGCCCTCACAGCGGGGCGAATGGGTGACGACTCGGCGGCATACTCGTTCAGCCAAAGCTACGGCTAAGGCTAGCCCACCGGAGCACGCCAATGCGATTCACGTGTCCAACAGGTTTGCTCTCCTCAGTGAAGCACCCACTGAGAAACCTGAAGGTATTCTGGTTATTGGAGACTCAATAGTGAGACACGTGAAATTAGCCAGGCCTTTAGGGGCACCAGCGGCTGTAGTTAAGTGTATGCCAGGAGCCAGAGCACCGGACATCTCAGGTAGTCTTAGGTCTGTAGGCCAGCGTAAGTTCTCTAAGATAGTTGTCCATGCAGGAGCTAACGATATACGCCTTCGCCAGTCAGAAACTAGCAAGCGTAACTTCATAGAGGTGTTTAAATTAGCGAAGGCAATGTCCGATGTTGTAGTATGCTCTGGCCCTATCCCAATGAGACGCGGCGACATAGCTTACAGCAGGTTATGGTCGCTAAACCGCTGGATGTCCAGGTGGTGCTCCGAAAACCACGTGGGCTACATAGACAATTGGAAAACTTTTGAGGGTAAACCTGGCCTGTTATGGCAAGACGGTGTCCATCCCACCAGGGAAGGGGCCGTTCTCCTTTCCTGTAATATAGCTCATAGTCTCAGGGTAGGACTAGTTAATCACTGACTACCCAGAGTCCAGGCCAAGGAGCAGACAAACCGGCTAATCCAACCGTCTGCTAGCTGTACAGAGTCGTCACTCAGGTTATATAAAATTGAGACTGTATCTGTTCCTCGAGTGAACCACAAATCTCGAAAGACTGTTTTAGTCTGTTTGTTTTAAAGTCTGTTTTAATAATCTAATTAATGTAGATACCTCTTATTCAGATCTTACTGAACACACAGCCTCCACCTCTGTTCTGAAGTTAGGTTTATTAAATATCAGATCTCTTACATCTAAAGCAATCCTTAGTTAATGAAATGATCTCAGATCAGGCGTTTGATATCCTGTGTCTAACAGAAACATGGGTTAAACAGAACGAGTATGTAGCATTAAATGAAGCGAGTCCTCCAGCATACAGCTACATACAGCAGCCTCGTCTAACTGGTAGAGGAGGAGGAGTCGCACTTATCTATAAGGATAATTTAACCATTGTACATAAGCATGGACACAAGTTCACTGCCTTTGAAGTTCTCCATACTAATATTAGTATAGCCATCAATAATAAGGTGAGACAGTCGTTTCCATTAATTATCATTTATGTATATCGTTAGCTCCTGCATGTACAACCATCTTAGAGAACTTACGCTGACCTACAGCCCTAAGACTATCTGAAATGTCCGGTGCTCTGGCTCCTGGCATACACTTAAACGCTTTACTGTCTGGATGTTCAGCGCGGGGTATAAATAAACTTCAGTTAGTTCAGAATGCGGCAGCGAGAGTGCTCACTAGAACTAGGAGATATGAACACATCACCCCTGTCCTATCCACACTACACACATCACCCCTGTCCTATACACACTGTAATACCCCTGTCCTACACACTCACATCACCCCTGTCCTATCCACACTGTACATCACCCCTGTCCTATCCACACTGCACATCACCCCTGTCCTATCCACACTGTGCACATCACCCCTGTCCTATCCACACTGCACACATCACCCCTGTCCTATTACCCCTGTCCTATCACACACTGTCACACAACACCCCTGTCACCCCTGTCCTATCCACACTGCACATCACCCCTGTCCCCACATGCACATCACCCCTGTCCTATCCACACTGCACATACATCACCCATGTCCTATATACACTGTACATCACCCTGTCCTACCACACTGCACATCACCCCTGTCCTATCCACACTGCACATCACCCCTCACCCCTGTCCTATCCACACACTGCACATCACCCCTGTCCTATCACCACACACCCTGTCCTATCACACACACACACATCACCCCTGTCCTATCCACACACACCACCCCTGTCCACCACACTCACCCCCCTGTCCTATCCACACTGTACATCACCCCTGTCCTATCCACACTGCACATCACCCCTGTCCTATCCACACTGTACTCACCCCTGTCCTACATCACCACCCCTGTCCTATCCACACTGCACACATCACCCCTGTCCTATCCACACTGCACACACATCACCCCCTGTCCTACCCCTGTACATCCCCCCTGTCCTATCCACACTGCCATCACACATCACCCCTGTCCTATCCACACTGCACATCACCCCTGTCCTATCCACACTGCACATCACCCCTGTCCTATACCCACTGTACATCACCCCTCCCCACACTGTCCTATCCACACTGCACATCACCCCTGCACATCCTATCCACACTGTACATCACCCCCCTGTCCTATCCACACTGCACACACTCATCACCCCTGTCCTATCCACACTGTCACACACTCACCTACCTGTCCTGTCCTATCCACTGTCATCACCCCTGTCCTATCCACACTGCACATCACCCCTGTCCTACCCCTGTCCTATCTACATCACCCTGTCCTGTCCTATCCACACTGTCCTATCCACACTGTCACACCCCTGTCCTATCCACACTGCACATCACCCCTGTCCTATCCACCACACTGCACACACTCACCCCTGTCCTATCCACACTGCCATACATCACCCCTGTCCTATCCACACTGCACTGGCTCCCAGTGAAATTCCGTATCCAGAATTTAAAATATTACTATTAACTTATAAAGCACTGAATGGTCTCGCCCCACAGTACCTGACAGAACTATTAGAGCCTTATGTTCCACCACGCCTGCTTCGATCAAAGGATGCAGGCTGTCTGTCAGTACCATGTATTAGGAAAATTACAGCGGGGGGGGGGGGCAGGGCTTTCAATTACAAAGCCCCAAAGTTATGGAACTACCCTCCCGATTAATGTTCGAGAATCAGACACAGTCTCAGTGTTTAAGTCCAGGGTGAAAACTTTCTTATTTAACCAAGCTTTTAGTGAATAGTCCTACCTTAGATAAAGGAGTAGATCTGGGGGACACATGGATGTTGAGTATTATAGTGATCTGGTGTGTTTAGTTGCTGTCTGCCTCACTCTCATTAATCACTCAGGTTTGTGGTGGTGAGAGTGACTGTTTGTTTACACATCAGGAAGCTCTCATGTCTGTGTTTCCCTCTGATTCTCCTTTTAGTTATGCTGTTATAGTTAATCCTGCCGGAGTCCACATCTGCACTCAACACTAAATATACACACTCCTATACTGCAACCATGACTGTTACTAACCACTCATTTCTCTCCTTCTTTCTGTCTCCCTCTCTCTCTCTCTCTCTCTCTCTCTCTCTCCTCGTTGAGTTACATGTCCCACTGCTGAGCTGTCAGTGATCCAGACCCCCTCTGCACTCTGTTCCTGTCAGAACCTCCTGGTGACTCCGCCCCCGGTTGATGATGCTTCAAATTCATGAATACACTCCACAATAAACATCCTCAACCACACACACACAACACTAACAACACAAATGAGGATGAGGTTCTCTGTTGAGTCGGGTTCCTCTCAAGGTTTCTTCCTGTTCTCAGGGAGTTTTTCCTCGTCACCGTCGCTTCGGCTCAACAAGAAACAATTAGTGCTAAACTGATTTTCACTTTTCACACATAAGTATTATATAAAGCAGCTTTGAGACGATGACAAATTGTAAAAAGCGCTTTATAAATAAAATTGAATTGAATTGAATATATTGTTTGATGAGCGACGTCGCCTCATAACACAAAACACATCACAGCTTTCACATCTTTCTTGGATTTATTGCGTTTCATCAAAGGTTAGGGACATGTCAGCTGCAGGAGATGTAAGCATTGACTTCCTGCGCCTTGGAGAGCAAAGATTGGCATAGAAGGAATCAATTGGGGAAGAAGGTGAATTAAGGGAATATTCAGGAGAAAGTTGGTAAACAGGTGAAGGCCAGGAGAACTCCACTGATATATCAGACCCAGGGGGCAAGGGGGTAGATGAGATCTCCAGAGGACACAAAAATGTGAATGGGGTTCTCTGTTCCGTCTGGTTCCTCACAAGGTTCCTCTCAGGGAGTTTTTTATCACCACCGTGATCGGCTTCCAAGGGACAATTGATTTCACACACACATTATAATTAACTGTATTGTGTAAAGCTGCTTTGTAACAATGACCATTGTAAAGTGCTCTACAAAAAAAACTGAATCAATGGAAAGAGTTCAAGCCGGGTCTCAGAGGTTGAGCTGGAGCCTCAAGCCATTCTCCTCGAGCCTTGATCCTCCAGGCGTTTCCTAACTGCCGTGAGCTTCATCACCCCTTTGAGCCTCGTAACCTCCCTGACCAATGCCTGGTGTGTGTTCGGGTTAGATAATGAAACAGTGAGAGACAACAGCCTCGGGGAGAGAGTCACTGGGCAGGAGCCGGAATGCGGGCGGGCCAATGAGGGGGGGGGTGACGCTTGTCGGAACATTCCTGCATGCAACAAAAACACTTTGAACGTCATTGGGTTGAATATGAATATATGAAAAAAAAAGCAATGAAAGTATTTATCATACTTGGTTAAAGTGATTTCTGCTCCTGAACCTGTACATCAGGGGTGTATGCTGGGCTCTGGCGGGTGTCGCACATTGGCGGTTGTGACGCGTATTAAGTGCGACAGATAATTGTCGCGTTTTATTTAGATGTTAGATCACCATCATCTTCTAATTTAGATTTATGTTTTTAAACATTCATTCATTCATTCATCTTCTAGCGCTTTATCCGATCTTCCCTCAGGTCACAGGGAGCCTGTGCCTATCTCAGGTGTCTATGGGCATTAATGCAGGATACACCCTGGATGGAATGCCAACCCATCACACACACACACACACACACACACACATTCATACACTAGGGACAATTTTCCAAGGTGCCAATCAACCTACCGTGCATGTTTTTGGACCGGGGGAGGAAACCGGAGAACCCGTAGAAAAACCCCGAGACACGGGGAGAACATGCACAAACACATCTGAGACAATTGAACACCCTGGAGGTGAACACATGGCCACCGCCACCGCGCCCCCCTGTTTTTAAACATACTCAAATAAAATACATTTTAATTAAATACTCATTAATTATTTAAAAAAAAAAGCCATCGGGAGCCGCATCAGAGTCTCGAGTTGCTACAAATCCAGAGTTATAACATGATGGGGGAGAATTCACATAAAAAAGCCGCATCAGAGTCATCAGTTGTACAAAATCCAGAGTTATAACATGATGGGGGAGAATTCACATACACTTATCATATAGGCTTATACTTTATATACAAAATTCATATAGGCTTAACTTCAGGGCTGTAACCAAGAAAAGTGTGTGTGTGTTGGTGTGTGTGTGTGTGTGTGTGTGTGTGTGTGTGTGTGTGTGTGTGTGTGTGTTGTGTGTGGTGTGTGAATTGTGTGTGTGAGGGTGTGACTGGGGTCAGGGGGTCATCGAAAGTTCTCAGACATCCTGGAGCCTGCATGTTCCTCTTTGAAATGTCGTTTGTGAATGTGAGAAGGGCATTGTTGGGTTTAGTTTGGTGGGTGGGTGGGGGAGGGGGATCCCTTAACCACGTCTCCCCCATAAAGCTGGTGGGCCAAGTCATAAACTCTGCCAGTGTTAAAGGTTAAAAGCCTTTTGGGGAAATGAATAGAAGAGCCTTTATTAGTCACATTACAGCACAGAGAAATTGTTTCTCCGTAGATCCCGACTTGTTTGAGGTCAGGCATGATACAGCGCCCCCTGGAGCACAGAGGGTTAAGGGCCTTGCTCAAGGACCTAATCTTGGTGATACTGGGACTCGAGCTAAAAATGTGTAAGGTTATCTTAAGATAAGGCTATGCTGTGTGTCTTCCACAATGCGTCTATGTTACCTGCGAAGTGACGGCATCTCGCCACTAGAGTGCAGAGTATCCCACGTCGCCGTTTACCGAGGGGTTCTTTTATCCAACAAGCAGGATTGTGGAAATTTCTATCCTAAAATGTCCATGAAGTGAAAAATGGAAGGCACTTCAAAGAAAGATGGGAAAGCGAAAACATGTTTGTGCATCAAGGAGAAAAAGCGCTGTGTGTTTTGTGTTATGAGGCGACGTCGCTCATCACACACGATATACTGTCTTATAATCACAAGTGGCCCTTCGAGGCCAGTCATAATGATGTCGTGGTCACGTGGATATAGTTTACACTCCGGACTTATGGTGTAAACAATACAAATTTTAATTCATTCATCTTCTAGAGAAGAGGTGAAACATCTATCAGCCTGGTGTAAAGCCAACAACCTGTCTCTGAACGTGGACAAAACTAAAGAGATGGTTGTTGACTTTAGGAGAGCACATAGTGACCATTCTCCATTGTACATCGATGGATCCACCGCATTCGGGCTCTCACAACCAGATTATGCAATAGCTTTTTCCCTCAAACCATCAGATTTCTCAACACATTGAACTAAAGTGGAACTGGACTCAAACACACACACACACACACACACTCACACACCATCCACACAGCATTCCATTACTCTATTTATCTGCCTCATTACTGGCCTTTACATGTGTATTGTATACACTGCTCTCTCTGACAGTGTTACTGTTTACATGCACATTTTGCACATCTACTTTTTATTACTGCTGCTCTATTTGTTCTTTTGCACACTCGCCAAACTGTGTTACAATGTTTACAAAACTTTGCACTACGCCACAGTGACGGTCGTTGTTTTTTTATTTTTATTTTATTATTATATTGTGTTAGTTGTTGTTATGCACTGTCTCGTGTTGTGAACACAGTCTTGTTGTGTCTTTGCGCTGTTTGCACCACACGATGCACTTTATGTAGCGAGGACAAACTTAGTCTCGTCCTCAGCATTGTGTTGTTGTGTTTGTGTTATATGTTGTTTTGTGTAGCACCGGTGTCCTGGAGAAACGTTGTCTCATTTCACTGTGTACACAGTCAGATATACGTGGTTGAAATGACAATAAAACCTCTTGACGACTTACAGTGTCGGATCTCAGATTCCTCTCGAAGACCGGACACCTCAGGAGTTTCCCACGTTACTTAATCCCTAGCCTGTGATGGGTCGCAACCCCCATCAAAAATCAGACTCTCAGGCTTGAGTGAGAAGGACAGCAATTCACAAGTTTATTTTACTCCTTTTAGCCACCCTTAAGAATCAAAACCACTTTATCCAGAATACAAAAGGATCATTCAAGGTGGATGCATGTAAGTGCACGTCTGCACTAACAAAACAAGAAACCCCAAAATAATCCTTCAGTAAAACTCTCTTCTCGATTCCAAAGATAAAATCCTGTAGAAATCAAAATAAACCGATGTAGCAATTGCACTAAGCTTCTAATCCGACTGCTGCACGACGATCGCGCGAAAAAGAAGAAGAACCCGGATACCCCAGTGTCGCCTCTATTTATCTCCTTTTCTTAATTTGCATCGATTTTTCCATTTCTCATTATTTCTGACTACGTCTCTTTTTAGCCCTTTCCCCCTAATTTTATACATCACTCAGCACTTTTTCGAATTCCCCTTATTCCCGGAAACTCCCTTTTTCTGACATCATTTTTGTCCCGTGATGCTTACTTTATTCACGGTTATTTCCAGATCTATTTCCTGCATATTTTTTATCCCTATTGTCTCCTCTGATATTTATTTAAGCAAGCTGCATGATTTTATTATATATATATATATATATATATATATATATATATATATATATATATATATATATATATATATATATATATATATATATATATACACACATATATAGTATCAGCTCAACGTGTGCATTTAAAACAGCTACTAAGCACTTATCACTACTAACTTAGCAATACTTGATTAACATAATTGCTTTACTGAGTCATGTATAATGATGCAAAATTCCACAATATCCGATCTTCCCTCCGCTCAGGCCGTTTAACCACTATTAATTATTAAAACAGCATTGTTCTATAACTAAAGTTTTATAGAACAATAAGAATAATGATGATAATTTCATAAAACATTGTTTGAGTTAAACACACAGATTAATGAGTTTCGGCATGATAAAATAGAACATTATACATACATTAACACATACAGGCACGTGTGTGTGTGTGTGTGTGTGTGTGTGTGTGTGTGTGTGTGGCTGAGTTCAGGACATGTGTCCGTATCCTTTTGGGAAGAATGGATGCTTGGGACTTTATGATAGTCGTAAAAAATGCTGGGAGGATTTGAGAGGAACGAAGTCACAGGAACTTTAGCCAACGTAAATGAATTGTTAACACCCAAAGAATTTGCAGAGAGTGCAGTGTTGTAAGAATTCTAGTTCATATATTCCGGAGTGAAGGATCGTCAACCACTTGGAAAAGCACTTGGGAGTACAAAGAAGACACCAAACTCGACTGAAGCAAAGTATGGTTTATTCTTGCACTTCAAGGAAACAAGGTCACAGACAGTTTATATGTATGTTCCTGAGAGTATGCATGGGAGGTGCGTTTACATGCGAACAACTATGTGTGTGTGCGTTAGAAAGCTTCCATTGAATTCAAGCTAGGACTGCAAAACAGAAAATGCAGGTGTGGGGGGTTGTAGTTGTAATGACATATGTGACACTCATCTGTGCTGATGTGGAGGAACATTTTGTCCTGGGGTTAGGCAGATTCTGAGTGCATGCATGCAGCTTTGCACATAATGGATATTGTTCCTCTTTTCTAAGAACATGTACAAAAACATTAGGTCACCTGGGTCAAGTAAAAGCAGTAAAAGCTTTCAAGGAGAGAAACACATTGTAACAAGTGTCAACCATTAACATCGTCTCCCTTGTGGGGGTAGAATGCACCCCCTTCTTCAGACCTTCTTCCCTGGATCTTGCAGATAAGATGGGCCTATCTGTGAATGACCAGCCGGCCTGGTGCGGTCGTAAAATCAGTGGAATGTCGAGCAGGCATCTTTGAGTGGATTCAACTATATGTAACTGTAATCATTTAAAAAATGTTGTCGATCTAAATGCACTACAACATACTGTAATGTATCAAATAAATGTAATGTGTAATGTGTCAAATAATGACTGTTCCCTCTCTCAAAATGAGACACAACTATGAGTTTAATAAGTCATATTTAAATGTTATGATTGTTTTTATCTGCTGAGTGTTCATTTATGAATAGCACATTAATTAACATTAAATAATCGAATAACATGAAATAATTTAAGATCAGATCAATAAATAAGGAATAAACAAGTAAATATTAAATATTAGTTGTTGTTTTTGAATGAGGGGAAAATATCTTAGTTAGAAGAGAACCGAGACGGCAATCACGTGACCACAAAGAAGGTTTCGTTTTTAAAAAATATATATATTTATATATGCAGCCGGGACGCGCTTTGATTGGCTGTGGTGTCATTTGGGGGCGGGGCGAGGGGCGGTCAGTTGGACCTTGGTACGGGGACCGGCGGATTTTACAGTGGAAAAGACACATTTCACCCGAGTTTGTGAGTGTGTGTGTGTGTGTGTGTGTGTGTGTGTGTGTGTGTGTGTGGATATGGATTACACAATTACCCGAATGGCATGATGAAGTGGAGTTAAAAAAGTAAGTTATATCTTAATACCAA
This sequence comes from Kryptopterus vitreolus, assembly GCA_030449085.1. Classification (NCBI taxonomy): domain Eukaryota; kingdom Metazoa; phylum Chordata; class Actinopteri; order Siluriformes; family Siluridae; genus Kryptopterus; species Kryptopterus vitreolus. Next base: position 24,545,578 of record JACRUU010000004.1, on the reverse strand, counting down.
CACGCGCGCGCGCGCGCACACACACACACACACACACACACACACACACACACACACACACACACACACACACACACACACGCATAGATATATATGGCAAGCAAAACGGGTCAGAATTACGATCTGGATTAACCGTATAAAATGCCACAAAATACGCTGTTATGATTACAAACGATACGTCAATAAAAAAATACATCAAAGACGCCGTATATGACTGCGTTTCATATAGTCACACCCATTCATATAGTATTAATAAGTCATACTCATTCATATAGTATTAATGCGTCACACCCATTCATATAGTATTAATAAGTCATACCCATTCATATAGTATTAATGCGTACAAACATTCATATAGTCACACCCATTCATATAGTATTAATGCGTCACACCCATTCATATAGTATTAAAGCTATTAATAATAAGTCATACCCATTCACATAGTATTAATGCGTCACACCCATTCATATAGTATTAATAAGTCATACCCATTCATATAGTATTAATGCGTCACACCCATTCATATAGTATTAATGCGTCATCCCATTCGTATAGTATTAATGCGTCACACCCATTTATATATAGTATTAATGCGTCAAGTCATACCCATTCATATAGTATTAATGCGTCAAAGTCAATACCCATTCATATAGTATTAATGCGTCAAGTCATACCCATTCATATAGTATTAATGCGTCAAAACCCATTCGTATATAGTATTAATAAGTCCCATTCATATAGTATTAATGCGTCACACCCATTCATATAGTATTAATGCGTCACACCCATTCATATAGTATTAATGCGTCACACCCATTCGTATAGTATTAATGCGTCACACCCATTCATATAGTATTAATGCGTCACACCCATTCGTATAGTATTAATGCGTCACACCCATTCATATAGTATTAATAAAGTCATACCCATTCATATAGTATTAATGCGTCACACCCATTCATATAGTATTAATAAGTCATACCCATTCATATAGTATTAATGCGTCACACCCATTCATATAGTATTAATAAGTCATACCCATTCATATAGTATTAATGCGTCACACCCATTCATATAGTATTAATAAGTCATACCCATTCATATAGTATTAATGCGTCACACCCATTCATATAGTATTAAAAAGTAATACCCATTCATATAGTATTAATAAGTCATACCCATTCACATAGTATTAATGCGTCATTAAAAAGTAATACCCATTCATATAGTATTAATAAGTCATACCCATTCATATAGTATTAATAAGTATTAATGCGTCATACCCATTCATATAGTATTAATAAGCGTCATACCCATTCATATAGTATTAATGCGTCATACCCATTTATATAGTATTAATGCATATAGTATTAATGCGTCACACCCATTCGTATATAGTATTAATGCGTCACACCCATCCCATTCGTATAGTATTAATGCGTCACACCCATTTATATAGTATTAATGCGTATAGTATTAATGCGTCACACCCATTCATATAGTATTAATAAGTCATACCCATTCATTTAGTATTAATGCTTCATACCCATTCATATAGTATTAATGCGTCACACCCATTCATATAGTATTAATAAGTCATACCCATTCATATAGTATTAATGCGTCACACCCATTCATATAGTATTAATGCGTCACACCCATTCATATAGTATTAATGCGTCATTAATAATTCATGTCATACCCATTCATATATTAATGGGTCATAGTATTAATGCGTCACACCCATTCATATAGTATTAGTATTAATGCAAGTCATACCCATTCATATAGTATTAAAAGTCATAGTATTAATGCGTCACACCCATTCATATAGTATTAATAAGTCATACCCATTCATATAGTATTAAAGCGTCACACCCATTCGTAGTATTAATGCGTCACACCCATTCATATAGTATTAATGCGTACCCATCATAGTCATACCCATTCACATAGTATTAATGCGTCACACCCATTCATATAGTATTAATAAGTCATACCCATTCATATAGTATTAATGCGTCACACCCATTCATATAGTATTAATGCGTCATACCCATTCATATAGTATTAATAAGTCATACCCATTCATTTAGTATTAATGCTTCATACCCATTCATATAGTATTAATGCGTCATACCCATTCATATAGTATAGTATTAATGCGTCATACCCATTCATATAGTATTAATGCGTCACACCCATTCGTATAGTATTAATGCGTCACACCCATTCATATAGTATTAATAATTAATGCGTCACACCCATTCGTATAGTATTAATGCGTCACACCCATTCATATAGTATTAATGCGTCATACCCATTCATATAGTATTAATAAGTCATACCCATTCATATAGTATTAATAAGTCATACCCATTCATATAGTATTAATGCGTCACACCCATTTATATAGTATTAATGCGTCACTCCCATTCGTATAGTATTAATGCGTCATACCCATTCATATAGTATTAATGCGTCATACCCATTCATATAGTATTAATGCGTCATACCCATTCATATAGTATTAAAGCGTCACACCCATTCGTATAGTATTAATGCGTCACACCCATTCATATAGTATTAATAAGTCATACCCATTCATATAGTATTAAAAAGTAATACCCATTCATATAGTATTAATGCGTCAAGTCATACCCATTCATATAGTATTAATGCGTCACACCCATTTGTATAGTATTAATAAGTCATACCCATTCATATAGTATTAATGCGTCACACCCATTCATATAGTATTAATAAGTCATACCCATTCATATAGTTTTAATAAGTCATACCCATTCGTATAGTATTAATGCGTCATACCCATTCATATAGTATTAATAAGTCATACCCATTCATATAGTATTAATGCGTTACACCCATTCATATAGTATTAATAAGTCATACCCATTCATATAGTATTAATGCGTCACACCCATTCATATAGTATTAAAAGTCATACCCATTCATATAGTATTAATAAGTCATACCCATTCATATAGTATTAAAAGTCATACCCATTCATATAGTATTAATAAGTCATACCCATTCATATAGTATTAATAAGTCAGCCACCCTTAAGAATCAAAACCACTTTATCCAGAATACAAAAGGATCATTCAAGGTGGATGCATGCATGTGCACGTCTGCACTAACAAAACAAGAAACCCCAAAATAATCCTTCAGTAAAACTCTCTTCTCGATTCAAAAGATAAAATCCCATAGAAATCAAAATAAACCGATGTAGCAATTGCACTAAGCTTCTAATCCGACTGCTGCACGACGATCGCGCGAAAAAGAAGAAGGGGAAGAACAGGATACCCCAGTGTCGCTTCTATTTATCTCCTTTCCTTAATTTGCATCGATTTTTCCATTTCTCATTATTTCTGACTACGTCTCTTTTTAGCCCTTTCCCCCTAATTTTATACATCACTCAGCACTTTTTCGAATTCCCCTTATTCCCGGAAACTCCCTTTTTCATTTTTTTCACGTGATGCTTACTTTATTCACGGTTATTTCCAGATCGGCCTTCTCGTTTATTTTTAAAAGTCCCGGACTTTCCAGGTTTGAGTCATAGATGTTATTTTGACCTTTTATCAACAACAGCTGTCACAGACTATTTTCTTGACTCTGTGTTTTCTGGGGACTTTCCTATTTTTCAACTTATTTTCTTCTATGATTTTGCTCTCAGCGATGGTGCGCTACGGGAGGTGATGAGGAGATTTCTGAGGTATGAAGGTGCAGATCCATGTTTGGTGTTTATAGGCGAGCGTCAGTGTTTTGAATCTGATGTGTGAGAGCCGATACAGGAAGCCAGTGGAGCAAGCGCACAGTGGTGGTGGGTGTGTGTGTGTGTGTGTGTGTGTGTGAGAGGATTTAGGCAGGTTGAACACGAGTCGCGCAGCTGCATTAAATGGAACAACTTTCACTTTGCATGTCATTGGAAGTGTTGGGGAGTAACAAGTTACATCATTTAATTACAAAATGAAAGTAACAGTAATCCGTTACAGTTACTGCGAAAAAACGTCATTAAATTACTTTTGAAAATGTTACAAAAGTGCTTGAGGAACTGTACTAGCTGACTAGCTAGGGCATGTAATGTATGAAACACTATGAAGTTGATGGAGGAAGAGGTGGGGCACGGCGGCTTAGTGGTTAACTTAGTGTGTAGTGTGTGTCCAGTGTGTGTGTAGTGGCTGAAGCAAGCTGTTCCTAGACTGTGGGTCGCGGCAGTAGTATGTTAAAGGGGCCACAAAATTAGACACAGATGTTGGAAGAACATATGGAGAAGCATAAATACTGGGGACGATACACTGGAGAGGGAAACGTTCTGCAGATCAGCTCCAGCTCTTATGGATGGACGATAAAATGGACGTTATGTTATGAAAGGACGGAGGGGGTGTGTCTCAGTGGTTTAATGCGCTGGGCTACTGATGGGAAGGTCGGGGGTTTGAGCCCCGGTATCGCCAAGCTGCCACTCTTGGGTCCTTGAGCAAGGCCCTTAACCCTCTGTGCTCTAGGGGGCGCTTTATCATGGCTGGCTTTGTGCTCTGACGACAACTTCCAAACCAGCTGGAATATGTGATGAACCAGGGGACAAAAGATCTAGTTCTTTACTGCCATATCCGCCTGTGAACTGCAAGTACAAAACAAGCACCTAAAGGATCTACAGGACGGAGCCTTCATTTATAAGTCAGTTGTTTCGCAACATTCCCAGTGAACATTTGCATTTGAGAAGATCGTCGCACATAATGTGACATCAGGTAACACGTGGCCGTGTGTTTTTCGAGGCAACCCAGCACTCGTATATCTCATATGCTTTTCTGGTGAGGTTTTGGGGCCTTGGGGGGGGGCTTAGTGGTTAGCACGTTCGACTCAAGGGTTGGGGTTCGATTCCCGTCTCCGTCATGTGTGTGTGGAGTTTGTGCATGTTCTCCCCGTGTCTCAGGGGGTTTTTCTCCCCGGGTTCTCCGGTTTCCTCCCCCGGTCCAAAAACATGCACGGTAGGTTGATTGGCACCTTGGAAAATTGTCCCTAGTGTGTGAGTGTTTGTGCCCTGTGATGGGTTGGCATTCCATCCAGGGTGTATCCTGCCTTAATGCCCATAGACGCCTGGCATAGACACAGACTCCCCGTGACCCGAGGGAAGATCGGATAAAGCGGTAGAAGATAAATGAATGAATGATGAGGCTTCTGTGCAGAGCTGGGCGACATGTCATATAAATATATTTTTTAGGCAAAATGTGATTTTGGATACAGTGGGAAAATGTGAGAATGTTTATCCCGCAGCACCACACACGCCTCCACATTCAGCAGCATGCTTCTGTTTGGAGTCGTGCCGCTTCCTTTAGTCACCACAAGCTTTCGACAGATGTTACAGCGGGGTTTTGGCTTGTTGAACGTCTGAAGTTGCGTAACAGAACCAATTCCGTACGACTGATGAAACCACGCCTTGGAAACGAGCTCTTTGGATTCGTCAGAGCGCCGCCATGGTGTATTTCATATTTCGCAAGTGTAATGCGGGGCGGGAGGCGGAGAACTACGGAAGCTCACTGTGTCAAACCGAGGAGAAATTGTAAAATCGATTTTTCAACATCAACCATAAAGCCAAATGAAAGCCCTTTTTGTCCACATCTCTGCCCCCAGTGGAAACTCTGCAGCAGGATGCCCATTGGGTTGCTTAGGTGGACAAGGACTTGAAGTGTTTCCTGCCCACGCAATTGTGTACATAATGATATGCTGCTGAGCGGTGCATTGGACAGAAGGGATGGAACACAAACCTCCTGATTCCCAATAATACTGTGCTGATATGTTTTTCGACGGGATGGTTAGCGGCGTCATGCATGGCTACCAGCTGCGTGCCAACTTCGTTGTTTGACGTGCCACGAAAGTTCCACATGGCTGTGCTGACCTTTACAAATTCCCCAAATGTGGGAATCTCGACTGCATAATTTCTGATAGAGGGGGGCTCATAATTGAGGGAGGGGTGGAGCTCAGTGGTTTAACATGCTGGGTTACTCTATCGGACGGTCGGGGGTTTGAGCCCCGGTATCAGCAAGCTGCCACCCTTTATGTGACAAATAAAGGCCATTCTATGCTATGTGGTCTAGATCAGTGGTCCCCAACCCCCGGGCCGCATAGAAAGAATACATATCTTGCAAAAGAGGAACCTGCACCCTCTAAAAAGGGAAAGCTGCCTTTAACAGGCAGTATCAAGAAACATATTTAAAATATGGATTTATCGCCACGGGTGATTCCCACGCACCAAACCCGCTGTGCGTAGTATGCGGTGACCGGCTCTCTAATGAGACGATGAAGCCTTTGTGGCAATTTTTTCTTTTTCATCTTTGGGTTGAGTGAAAATTGAGTGAAGCATTTATGTTAACCAGTACTTAAAAGTTCTACATGTGCTGCTACTATATAAATATGTAATCAGGCAGCTTGCTTAAATAAATATCACAGGAAACAATTGGAATAAAACAGGAAAAGTTTATTGCATGGGAGGACAGATACAAATGGGAGGAGACTCGCATGCAATGGCCGTAAGGGCCTCCAAGCGAGACCAGGGCTCATCACCAGGTTCAGAGCTGCTGACTGATCTCCTCACCATCAGAGTCAAGGGTGATGACGGTGATAGGAGCAAGGAGAGGAGGATAGCGAGAAGGTAGAGAAGAAGAGGGAAGAGTGGCGCCCTGGTCTGAGGGACGAGGAGACAAAGGAGAGTAAGAAGGAGATGACGGAGAATATGTGGGTGAAGTGGGAGAATAAGAGGGGCTTGGCTGCCTGAAAAGGGGAGAGTTGGATGCCCCAGACACTGGGCCTGGTGACCCTTGAGAAGAGTAGGATGGGGACAGTGGTCCTGGCCCGTCCGATCCTGATCCAGGGCTGAGAGCGGAGTTTTCAAAGGACTCAGGAGCAGGATGGGAACAGGTACAAAATCAGTTTAGGTACTGGCGTGTGCAGTACGAGGAAGGTACAGGATGCGCAGGATACGAGAAGGCTCGACAGGCACAGGATCGTTGCATAGATTGTCGAGGAAGTGATCCAGCTCGCAACCCAGCAAACCAATCTGGAGACGCCTGTAGACAGAGGAAGAGCGGTGGGCTCTAGGCCACTCAGATGAGGGACAGGGGGTGTGAGCTGAAGGGACATGCAATACAATAAGAAAGAAAAAGGGAAAAGGAAAATTAATATAAGTATATGCAACCAGTCAAAATACGTAAAGTATGGACTAGAAGCGAAATAAGTTTAATGGCAAAATCATCAAATGTTAAGAACAGTATAATCAACTATGAATATTAAAATGTAGAAATGTACTCAACTATAATCAGTTAGAATGAAAGAGCAAATTATGGGAGCATTTAAGGGTTAAAATAAAAGAGAAGGATACTTACACATGATGTAATTCAGGAAAATCCGTGGAAAATCCCAGAGATAAGAAAAAGTCCTTGGAAATTCCAGCGGCAAGGGAAAATACGAACAGGTGTTGTCAGTAAGGCCGAAACAGCGTGAATGACCCAGTCCCGGGAAATCCGGGACCTTTAAAAAATAAAACGCAAGAGCGGACCGGGAAATAACCGTAATTGAAATAGGCAATACATAGTGGAAATGATGCCAGCAGAAGGGAGTTTCCGGAAATAATGGAATTTCCGGAATGAGTCAGATGACGCGTTAAAGTAGGAGGAGGGCCCGAAAAGAGGCGTAATCAGAAATAATGGGAAATGGGGAAAATCTATGCAAATTAAGAAAGGAGGCGCCTAAAAGACGCCAAGGATAAATAAGAAGAGCGCAGTGGCCCAGAGAGTTCGTGAGTTCGTTTTTGCAGTTCCTTTGTGCTTTCGGTTTGCTGGAGCTGTGGTTGCAGGTGTTGCTGTTGTTTCCATTTTTGGATCTTCAACTGAGCGCGTCTGCAGCACAGTTTCCTGTTCTTAGGTTTTGCAGCATATGCTTAGTGCAGTTACTTACATCGGTTTTGTTTGAACTTTTACAACTTTTACCTTACGGATCAAGAAGAAAGTTTTTGACAAAGAATAGATTTTTTGAGGTTTTTGTAGTGTTAGTGCAGACGTGCACTTGCATGCAACCACTTTGATTTGTTCTTTGTATTTTATTTTAAGAGTATTGATTTTTAAGGATTTGCTGTGTTAGAGAGAATAAACTTGTGAATTGCTGTCCTTCTCACTCAAGCCTGAAAGTCAGATTTTTGCTGGGAGTTGCGACCCACAAATGGCTAGGAAGTAAATTACTTGGGGAACTCCTGAGGTGTCCGGTCTTAGAGAGGAATCTGAGATCCGACATTTTTATTGGCGAGCCAGCCAGGAGCCCAAGGAAGGAACCGGGTAACCTGAGGCCTGAACAGGGGACCACTGACACAGCAGATTCACGGAAGCCGGCTACAAAATCAAATCACTAACTGTGATGGTTCGCCACTTGGAGAGCAAGCACCCCATGGTAAAAGACAAGCCTTTGGAGTATTTTCACAGGAAAATATTTTGAAGCTATGTTGAAACATTATCATAGCGACCAGAGTGTGTTGCGTTGTGTCGGGGTAGAAACGATGTTGCTCATGTGATGTTTTGTTGTTGGTGTAACGTTACGAGGACACCGCTAATAAAGGTGCACATGATTACACAGTGGATTTACGTTCATTATTATATTACTATAGAGAAAACACAACAGTTTATAATGCTGATCTCATCATTTTATTTTGTTTTTAAAAAATACATCTTTAGATTGGGCCGTGAAAATATTGTCAGACATTAAACCGGTCCGCGGTACAGAAATGGTTGGGGACCACTGGTCTAGATGGTGCGTATTAGAGTGTTCGCATGCTTCACATTGGTTCTGAGAGACAAAACAAATTTTTTGGAAAGAAAATGGGACTCTGTGGGATAAAGTATCTTCCGCGTCCTGCTTATAAACAGTATTTGAGGTTCTTGTACTTCAGTCCCCCGGTTAAATGGTGATCGTGTCAGGGAGCAAAACCAGCACAACAAGGGTTAACACTGAAATCTAACACAAGGACAGAATTCTGGTTGCATCACAGGAACGGAGATCGTATCCGTTTCCCAACATCAGCAATACAATCAGACACAAACCGAAAGCACGATTTTACTTTTCAGTGTGATTTCCTCATCGGGATCACTTTAGAAACAAAGACGAGTTCATCAGCATCAAAGCTTTTCAGATAACAGATAATCATGCTAGCTCAAGATCATGCAAGGTCATGTAAAGTGCAGAAGAAGTGGCTGCTTTGAAGACTCTTCAGGTGTTCCAACCTGGAATTTCATGTTCCTGCTGTGCGAGAGCATGAACAGTTAAGCAGTACTTTTCTAACAAACCCAGCAACAGTGATGCAACTTATCATGGAAGAGTCACGATCCGATTTGCCCCTGGGTTTGCTCGTGTTCTGGTGAGAGTCATGTGTTACCTCACATCGGATTTGGGTGATGGACGTGTTTGAACGTGTTTTTACAAAAAATTTGAGAACTTACGACCCACAAATGCTGCATTTACAGAAGTGAGGAAGTCAAAAATTTCCTGGTACCAGCTGTTTATTTTCTATACACAGCACCGCCAAGCATCACTGCTGTTGGGCTTTGATTTGTACTGTCCCTGTTTTAGTAGCACTGTCCAATAAGCGAAAATATTGAAAGTTTAAGGAGCATTAATGAGGTTTAACGCTACATTCGAACCAGACTTTTCCACTCTGGTGCACATATGTACCCAGAATATTGTTACAATCTGAGTTCCCTTAGGAATGCATTAAGTGGCGGACTGTAAGATTGTTTCGTCTCCACAGCGCACTTTGAGCACATATTATTATTATTATTATTAATGTAATTGTAATTGGGTGAATCAGTAAACGCAGTCGTATTTCTCTTCTCTAGTCTACATCAGCTCGAGAGACCGCCTCAGATGGGGCGTAGTTCCATTTCCTCTTGCTTTATTCTTTACGACAAATAGAAGTGACTTACCCTGAGCACAGAACATCCTGCGGTTTGAACTTTTGTGATAACAGGATGAGCTTTTTTTCTTCTTTTCCTTTTTGTTCATCATAAAACCCTTTATTGAATGCCTGGTGATAATCTTAAAGTATAAAATGTCATTTCAGCAGTAAGAACCGACCATTTCTGAACTGCCAATCGTCAAAAAATCATCACAGCAAAACTTACATACATATTTTCAACCAATAAAAGAAAGTGTTCATCCGGTTGGCTAAAGTAAGATATTTCATATATAGTTTAAGGATACTTCCTCATTCCAGCTAAGGAAGGCTTTCCTCTCCCCTTTTGCCCCACACACAATCAAGATACTTTTTTACACCACTGAAGTGGTGGCTCAGTGGTTACAGCATTGACCGAAAGATTGTAGGTTCAAATCACACCACCTAGCGGTCCCTTAAGTAAGGCCCTCTGTTGTCATGTAAGAGGAAGGGGGTAGCTCAATGGTCTAAGGCGCTGGGCTGCTGATTGTAAGATCAGAGTTCGAGTCCCGGTATGGCCAAGCTGCCGTCACTGTGCTGTAATGTTTATGTGACAAATAAAGGCTATTATGTGTTACAAAATGAATCTTTTCATTTATTATTATATTTGCTGATTGTATTATTTTTTTCCCTCTCTTTTAGCCAGAATCAACTTCTCATCAAATGAGTAATGAGATCATCTGTCAACATGCAAACTTACACATGGGCTCTACCTGTCAGACAGAACAGTTTCCCCGGTCCACACCAGACTCTGTCCGACATGGGGTTTCAACCGATGCAGCAGATGGGATTTTCCAATCCACAGCAGACAATCGTCAATCAACAATCTGCCAGATTCAGTGATCCTCAAGCTTTTCCCCAACGTGCTGCATATTTTCCATCCAACCTGACTCGTCTAACACGGGCCGGTCAATACTACCGTCAGTCACATTTTGAAAAACCTCCAAAAGTTGTTATACACTATAATTCTTTGCAAACTGGACAGGTCACCGAATCCTCTGAGCAACAAGTCTTCAACCCCCCTCCTAGCCAGAGGAATCATAATGACCTGCACTGCAAGCAGAACATCAGCTCGACTGCTCCCGTCTCAGCTCTGCCGGGTCAGAATTGTGCATCTGTAAAAAGTTGCATGTATGATTCAAATCCATCTTGTCAACACCCGTTGAATGGACAACATCAAATAATACAGGCTACACACCCAGTTGCAGCGCAGTCTCAGCATGCACCTGTAACTTCTCAGATGCATCATCCAGCACTGACAACGAGCACAAATCACGGACAGATGAGCGGTATAGAACATCAGCGTGACTCTCAGTTTAAAGCATTTTTTCTTGCCGCATCTCGTATGCTAGAGGACTCGTCTCCGAATTCCTGGGTCGGAACGTCTGGCAGTCAGAGTCAAGTGTCAAGCCAAATTGTACAACAGTTACACACAGCCAGGGCAGATCCCCCCACTCAAAAACTGACCAATCAAAGGCTAAAACAATATTTAGGACAAAAAACGTCTCAAAACACATCACAGTCTCAGAACACACCACACAGCATGGAAGATGTTTCTGCTAGTCAAAGCAGCAGGCAACCACAAGTTCTACAATCAAGCAACCCGATCGGTTTACCGCCTCCCGAGAGGTTAACATCTTGTAGGACTACAAAGAGTCAAATTTCAGATACTCTAAACTCTACTAATTCTAGTAGAATTCTATTAACTCTGTTATTACAAAAGAACAACGATGAGCTACCTGCTCTGACTTCCTCCATTTCCGGTTTTGACTCCCAGTTTGTAAAGAGCATAAGTGGATCCCAACAACCCGCACAGGATTGTACATCTGGTTGCAGTGCAAATGGTTTAAATGACACCCAGTACACCAAGTCATGGCAAAGCAAGGAGCCCCAGAAACCTGCTGAAGAGACAGGTGTTTCAATGGGGAGCGAAACTAGTTCTGATGGCCCTCTGGCAGAACCATACCAGACAAGCCAAAATGTGACCACGATTTGGAAAAGGAGAGACCAACAGCTCCAAATGGTCCAAAAAGCCAACAAAGCAGTAGCTGTGGTTCCACCCATTTCTCAGCAGTATTTCAGTCAACAACAGAATGAGCACAGGACAAATCCTCCTGACAGTGTCCCCTTGAAACTGGATACTGCCGAGAAGACAGAGATAAATGTTACCTTCAAGCTCAATGAGGATCTGCCCCAAGTACTTTTATTCCCAAGGTCTGAAAATGCTGCCTCTGAAAGTTCTCAATGTGGAAACAACTTTGCATCTACTTTCCAAACCACACCTACTTGTCTAGACATGACATCAAACAGTTCAGTAGAAAAAAACCATGACCAGAGACCTGAATCTTCTACAGAGGATACCCTGTGTGACCTGTCGACAGTTCCTGCAGTCGATTACACTCTGAAGGACCTGAGGAATTTGGTGAAGCACTTAGAAGTCAGTCCAGCAGATAAATCGACAGCACCAGATGTCATGAAGTGCATCATACAGATGTTTTACGTTGGCGGCCGACAAAACATCAAGCACATCAAAGCATTTCGGGAGATTTTAAAAACCGCCTCTGAGTCAGCTATCCAAGAATCACATGCCGTGGTTCTTCGGAACCTGCGACCTAAACACTTTGCGGCGCTGCAAAGATCTTTCCAAATATTAAACAATGAAAGCACCTTCCAATCAGGGGAATTTCGATCATCCTGGTTGAACGTGGATGGACATGCTGATGTGGAACGTGTTCTTGCAGAGCCCATTTCAGACTATATAACTACATGGCGCGAGAAGGTTTCACAGTCTGCGTCTGAAAATGTGGAGAATGTTGTAGATAGTTCAGGCCAGATTGGTGCAGATAATGCTAGAGATCTGGTTGTGCTTGCTCCTAAAGAAGTACTGAAGGCCACGTCAGATAACATTTCTGAAGACATTTGTCCCATAGAGCCTGAAGTTTCTCTGAGCGAGATGGTTGAGAGGACCCTTGAGAGTGGTTGTATAAGTGGAGCCTCTGATCAATTCTCTACTATGAAAAGACATTCAAAGACGCCATTTAGTGAATCGTCAGATACAAGTAAAACGGATAATAGTGATGAGTTTGAAGAGGAAAGTAATCCTGAGCGCTCAGACTATATCGGTGAATTAATGATTCTCTCAGCTGAGGATGCTAGAAAAATCTTCAACGAGTGTTTTGAACTTGACCAGAAGATTGAGCCTCAGCCAACACCACAGGAGGAAAGAAAGGACCCGGGTACGCCTCGTGTCAGGAACCCATCGGGCAAGTGTAAAGTAAAGACACTCAATGACTTGAAATTCACTTGCCCTCACATGAGTGGATCAGTATCTGACAACGATTTCTTCTGCCCTGCTTGCTGGGACAAGACACCATTATTTGTTATTGACCAAGATGAAGTTTTGCTCAGCCCGGAGGACCTGGAACCTAAGACCGACTCATCTGGATCATCTGATGGACCTGAAGATCCTAATGAAGCTGAATGCTCAAGCCCAACACCTGCTCGAGCACCTAAACCCGGTTCCACGGATCCTGCTGCAGAGGATCTCCAGGAAACAACATCTTCACCTGGCACACAGAAGAAAGAAGATGCAGACTTTCAACTAGGAACGAAAATACTAAGTGGAACGGCTTCTCCATCAAGTTCATCCTGTAAAAACATACAGTCCCCAAAAACTGATGCTGATCCTGACGGTTTCCATTTCAGTGCAGATATTGTTCTCGAACATAATTGCACTCCGAAACATCATCCAAGGGAACACATGTCTAAGTCTTGTGATGGTGACCAGGTCAGAGATGGAAACACAAGCCATTGTCATCTTCCATACAAAACGAAAGCTCCTTCTCAAACACCAAACATAATTAGTAATCCTGAAGACAAGAACGCAGCACGGCACAAACAAAAGAGGCCGAGGGGCAAGGATAAAGGGTCGGATGGACAAAGTACAGAAACTAAGAAACTGAGACTAGAGTTGTACGGGTCCAACAGAAGCACCTCCAGCTGCCAGGACAAAGTAAAATCGACCCCCAAGTTTGTCACCATTTGCCCCAATTCCGATTCTGGGGAAAGTTACACAGATAAACCTTTGGCCAAGAAAAAGGTCTACAAGCAGTGGATCTCCACTTTTGTTCAACCGCAGAACAATTCTTCCAAAAACTTCCTGAAAAAGAAAAGCCACAAACGCGTCAAGGATTGTCTGAAGTTAAAAATACAACAGTTGAAGATTTCTCTGCGGGACAGACCGAGATCTTAAACAAACCACTTCTGACGACGGAGGAACAATATGATGGTTATGAGTACCTTATTTATGAACCTTTCAATATAAAGGCTTGATGTTTATAGGCTACAATGTACAGGCCATCGTTTATTTGAATTGTTCCTGTGTATGTGTTTGTTTCTGTTTCACTTATGTATACACTTTAAATAAAGACTTTTATACAGCACAGCTGATTTTCACTTCGTTTAAAACTCTTTGTAGCATTTTATTCCATTCATACAACTGAGCAGATTCGGGGTGAAGGGCCTTTCTCAGGGCCCCAGGAACTGGCAGCTTGGTGTGGCTGGGATTTGAACTCATGACCTAAGCTCCTAATTTACACATCTATAAAGTGGTGTCCTTAAATGATCAAATTCACTGTCATTCTCTGAGGACTTCATTTTGTTTCCATGAATGCTGCCTTTGTAGGCTGCCTAATGTAGGGAGTCACCAGGTACAGCGAGGTGTCTCAGTTACGACACTGTCTTGAAGCTGTTCTATGATCTTCTGAACTTGCTTGAGGATTTGCACATGAAACACTACATGGAGAAAAGGATTTGGGGGAACCTCGCTTCCAGCATGATGATGGTGCTGTTCACAAAGACATCTCCATGGAGATACATGGTTTGGAATGGAACATCTCCCATAGAGCGCCTACCTTATTGGCGATAATGTGAACGCCTGCAGAGAAAAACGACTTGGTGGTGGTCTGCAAGGTGAGTGGTCCAAGGAAACATTTAACAGCCAATGAAGCAGCAATCTGAAGTGTATAAGAAACCTCAGGAGAACGAGCGCCCACCTTTGTATGATTGTGATTGCACAATGGAACATCTTCCCAGAAGAACAGATAGAGATGGTTTGGACATGTGCAGAGGAGGGTATATTGGTAGAAGAATGGTAAAAATGGATCTGCCAGGAAGTTGGAAAACCAGAAGGCCATGGATGAGGTTTATAAATGTGGTATATGAAGACTTGCAGGTAGACGGTCTGAAAGAGGACATGGTGGTGTGCAGATGGATGATCCACTCTGGAGACCCAAATATAGGAATTCCGTGTGGAATGGGATGTCCACCAATCTTACAGGTAGGTGTCCACAAAGCTTTGTCCACAGAGTGTATCTTCTGGATCTATCAGGAAGAACTGCTACGTTTCATCCTAAACCTCAGATGTACGTGTTGCGGTTGGGATGTGAAAGACACCAAACTTCAACCAAACCATATTACCCAGACAGTATTGGGGCCCTTGTCCAAGGCCCTTAAACTTCTTTGTGCCAGGGGTGCTGTGTCATCTCTGGTCCTTCCTTCTGAACCCATGATTTGGGACATATCAGCCCTTTCACCGAATATCGGATATCAGAACCCGTAAGGAAACTGATGACACAAATTAACGAACCGCTGATCATCCATGATTATGAACAAAGAGAACATTAACTATTCAGACACTTGCAGTCTGCGCTACATCTCAGGTGTCTTTGTCCTCGTCTATTTCACCGGGTTATGGCATCTGTGATGCTTTGTGTTTTGTTTTTTGTATTTTTGTACTCAATAAAATAAATATAATTTATCTGCATGTATTGTGGTATTATTGTGTGTGTGTGTGTGTGTGTGTGTATATGATTGTATGTATATTTATATATTAGTGTGTATGTATATGTGTATCGTATAACTAACATACAGTATTTATAAATTATGAACTAATTAAATGTTATTTTATTATTGTTTTATTATAGTAAAACACATTGTGTAGAATTCCTACTGTGTGTGTGTGTGTGTGTGTGTCCACAGGCAGTGGCGTCACTAGGGGGGGTCCATCACAGGGGGTGACACCAAAATGAAAAAAATGCAAATTTGACAGAATCGGACTTCCTAGAATCTCTTCCAAAAATCTCGCAAAGTCTTCAATTATTTCTCACGATCTGTGTGTCTGTGTGTCTGTGGCATGTGGGAGGAGCTTTTCAAAACTGAAACTTATAAAGAACTATTTGCGATCTACCACGGGGCAGTCAAGGCTTTGTGATCTTGCGATATTCATTCATTCATTCATCTTCTACCGCTTTATCCGATCTTCCCTCGGGTCACGGGGAGCCTGTGCCTATCTCAGGTGTCTATGGGCATTAAGGCAGGATACACCCTGGATGGAATGCCAACCCATCGCAGGGCACACACACACACTCACACACGCATTCACACACTAGGGACAATTTTCCAAGGTGCCAATCAACCTACCGTGCATGTTTTTGGACCGTGGAGGAAACCGGAGAACCCGGAGAAAAACCCCCTGAGGCACGGGGAGAACATGCAAACTCCACACACACATGGCCGAGACGGGAATCGAACCCGGACCCTGGCGGTGTGAGGCGAACGTGCTAACCACTAAGCCACCGTGCCCCTATCTTGCGATATTTTCAATTGAAAATGATATGGTGAAGGATGTTGATTTTGATGAAGTGATTGACAAGTTTGCTGCTTTGAAGACCAGGAAAGGAAAAGTTTTAAATGTAAGGTAGGCTCTATAATGTTTAATGGCAAAATAAAAATAACAATTTTGTTGCAGTTCTTAAATGCTATTAATTCCTAATTCTACCTTATTGGTTTCCTCTTACGTCTGTGTAACTTTAGGAGAGACTTACATTTACAGAATCGCCAAGGTATAATAATGTTACTGTTTGTAAATTACATTGGCGAGCCATGGAAAAATCTGGAGGTGGTGACACCAACCCTAGTGACGCCACTGTCCACAGGGTTGATGGGAAAATGATCATAGACACAGAGAAAGTGACTCACATGTGTGAGATCCAGGATGAGATGATTAGGGTTTTTTTCAGCGTTAACATCACTACAGAACTTCTGCAGATCATCAATAAATCAGAAAAGCAAACCCTTTATAAATCCCTTTTACACAGAGCACACCAAGAACTCACTGAGAACTGACATTTAAACAGTTGTTTGAAACACACACACACAGTTTCTACCTCCCCGAAAGATTTATGAATGTGTTTAATCCAAATGTATTCATTTAGAATTGGATTTGTATCTGTGGGTAACGTGATGGTGACTTTCTGTATGAGGGAATGAGGCATTACTGAGGGAATAGGGCTTCACAAAGGGAGGCATTACAAAGGGAGTGAGGTGTTACAGGGACTGAAGCGTTATAGAGGGAGTGAGGCATTACAACGGGAATCGGGCATTACAGAGGAAGTGAGGCGTTACAGAGGGAGTGAAGCATTATAGAGGGAGTGGTGTTATAGGGAGTGAAGTGTTACAGGGAGGGAGTCGTTATAGAGGGAGTGAGGCTTTACAGAGGGAGGGTTGTTACAGTGAGTGAAGCATTACAGGGAGTGAGGCTTTACAGAGGGAGTGAATCATTACAGAGGGAGTGAGGCGTTACAGGGAGTGAAGCATTACAGAGGGAGTGAGGCATTAAAGGGAGTGAAGCATTACAGAGGGAGTGAGGCGTTACAGGGAGTGAAGCATTACAGAGGGAGTGAGGCTTTACAGGGAGTGAAGCATTACAGAGGGAGTGAGGCATTACAGGGAGTGAGGCGTTACAGGGAGTGAAGCATTACAGAGGGAGTGAGGCGTTACAGGGAGTGAAGCATTACAGAGGGAGTGAGGCGTTACAGGGAGTGAAGCATTACAGAGAACTAGACTCAGAAAGTCTGTTTTGATAATCTAATTAATGTAGATACCTCTTATTCAGATCTTACTGAACACACAGCCTCCACCTCTGTTCTGAAGTTAGGTTTATTAAATATCAGATCTATAACATCTAAAGCAATCCTAGTTAATGAAATGATCTCAGATCAGGCGTTTGATATCCTGTGTCTAACAGAAACATGGGTTAAACAGAATGAGTATGTAGCATTAAATGAAGCGAGTCCTCCAGCATACAGCTACATACAGCAGCCTCGCCTGACTGGTAGAGGAGGAGGAGTCGCACTTATCTATAAGGATAATTTAACTATTGTACATAAGCATGGACACAAGTTCACTGCCTTTGAAGTTCTCCATACTAATATTAGTATAGCCATCAATAATAAGGTGAGACAGTCGTTTCCATTAATTATCATTTACAGACCCCCAGGACCGTATTCTGAATTTCTTAGTGAATTTGCAGATTTACTATCAAACCTGGTCGTTTCTGTTGATAGAGCGCTAATCGTCTGGAGATTTTAATATTCATTTTGAGAACACAGACGACCCGCTGAGGACAGCATTTATGTACATACTCGACTCAATGGGAGTCAATCAGTGTGTGATAGGACCCACTCATAAAGCAGGTCAAACCTTAGATTTGATATTATCGTTCGGGCTAAGTGTTACTAGCATAGTGACTGTCCCGCAGAACGAAGTTATATCAGACCACAATCTAATTTTATTTAAAGTGTGTTACGGTAATGATGTACACACAACACCGCGCTATCAAAATAAGCGTACTTTCACATCTTTAACTGCTCAGAGTTTCGTTAGCGATCTCCCAAAATTATCCATGATCATTGGATCCCCCTCTGACCATGTAGAACTCGACCAGGCGACCGAATATCTAGAGTCAACCCTCCGTGGCACCTTAGATAATGTAGCACCAGTTAGAAGAAAAATGGTTAAAGATAAGAAACTTGCCCCCTGGTATAATGACCAAACACGCTCTTTAAAACAGAGCGTTAGAAAATTAGAACGAAAATGGCGTCAGTCGAAACTGTTAACATTTAAAACAGCATGGAAAGAGAGCACCAGAAAATATAAAAAAGCCCTGAGTGAAGCTAGATCAGCTTATTTCTCCACTCTTATAGAAACTAATAAAAACAATCCTAGATTTCTATTTAACACTATAGCAGAGTTAACTAGGAATAGGAACACGATAGAAATCTCCACAGTAACAACATGTAGTAGCAACGACTTCATGAGTTTTTTCAATAACAAAATAACAAATATTAGGGAAAATATTCAGGCCTTAAATCGCGATTCTTTCATTGATTCTGGTGATAAACTAAATACACCAGACCAGATCCTAGATCATTTTACTCTTCTTGAAGAGAATGAATTAATTTCACTCGTCTCTTCTGCTAAGTTGACAACGTGTGTATTAGATCCCATACCGACACACTTTCTTAAACAGGTAGTAGCAGCAGTCTCAGAACCCCTGCTGACAATAGTAAATTCTTCACTCAGCAGTGGGTATGTCCCAAAATCCTTTAAATTAGCAGTCATTAAGCCACTCATTAAAAAACCTGACCTCGACCCCACTGAGCTAGCAAACTATAGGCCGATATCAAACCTCCCCTTCATTTCAAAAATCTTAGAAAAGGTAGTTGCGCAGCAGTTAAGTTCATACCTACTTAGGAATAACATACACGAACTCTACCAATCAGGATTTAGACCTCATCACAGCACGGAGACAGCACTCGTCAAAGTAGTAAATGATCTCTAGGGAGGTGGTAGCCCAGTGGTTAAGGTGTTTGACTCTGGACCGGAAGATCACGGGTTCAAACCCCACCACCATCAAGCTGACACTAGTGGACCCTTGAGCAAGGCCCTTAACCCTCAATTGCTCAGTTGTAAGTCGCTCTGGATAAGAGCGTCTGCCAAATGCTGCAAATGTAAATGTAAATCTCTTACTGGCCTCTGATCAAGGTTGTGTCTCTCTGCTGGTATTACTCGACCTCAGTGCAGCCTTTGACACCATTGATCATAAAATTCTCCTTCACAGATTAGAAAAGGTAGTAGGAATTCAGGGAACAGTCCTTGCCTGGTTCAGGTCTTATTTAACTGACCGCTACCAGTTTGTAGACTTAAATGGTGACTATTGTGGCAATTTTTTCTTTTTCATCGCAGAGAAGGAGAGTGAGAATGAGCAAGTGTATTAACCAGTGCTTCAAGTTCTACATGTGCTGACATTATATGGATGTGTAATCAGGCAGCGTGCTTAATTTAATAATCACAGGAAACGAGTGGAATGAGAAAATGGGGGAGGTTTATTAATTGTATTACATGGGAGGACAGACACAAATGGGAGGAGAATTACATGCGACGGTCGTAAGAACATCCAAACGAGACCAGGGGTCAGCGTTGGGGTCAGATTGACTGACAGTATCCTCTTCACCCTCAGAATCAAGAGTAATGACAGTAATAGGACAAACGAGAGGAGGAGGACGAGAGGAAGAAGTAGGAGAAGAAGGGGCATCGTCCTGGTCAGGAGAAAGAGGCGGTAGCGGAGAGTAGAAAGGAGAACGAGGGGAGCATATGGGTGAAATAGGAAAATAGGAAGGACTCGGTCGCCCATAAGGAAAAGAGGTCGATAAACCTGGTGGAGAACATATAGGTGAAGTAGGAGAATAGGAGGGACTGGGTTGCCCATAAGGAAAAGAGGGGGACACACAGGGCACTGGGCCTGGTGACCTTTGAAGGGGTCGTAATAAGAACAGGAATGAGAACGTGGGTTCATGTTTGAGTGCTGGCGTAACAGGAATGGGTTCAGTTTGAGTGCTGGCGTCACACAAATTAGAAGGAGTCAGAAGGGTCAGGAATAGGTGCAGGATGCGTGGAACACGAGAGGAGTCATCAGGCAGGAAAAAATCAGGGTCATTGAGAGGTAGAGGCGGTGAAGAAAGAAGAAAAAAGATGTCGGTCCCCCATCTCCCAACCCAACAGACCAGAGCAGTCTGGACAAGAAAGGCCCGCAGTACGGACGGTAAGCGCTTGGATAGGAGTAGGAGATGGAGGAACCGCACAGGCGAGGCAACGGACCGCAGAGCAAGGGGGAGGGGACGGACGGCACACCAAGGGGGAGGGAAAAGAACGCAACGACGGGAGGCCGAAGGTCGAGGGGAGAGAATCAGAACGCTCAGGGAGCTAACGTGGAAGAACAGGAATGGGTTCAGTTTGAGTGCTGGCGTTTACAGAAGGAGGAATATGCAGGATGCGTGGAACACGAGAGGAGTCATCAGGCACAGGGTCATTGTAGAGGCGGTGAAGAAAGTCCCCCATCTCCCAACCCAACAGAGAGGTCTGGATACGCCGGTAAGCGGTAGGGTAGGAGATGGACCGCACAGGCGAGGCAACGGACCGCTCGGGGGAGGAATCAGAACGCTCAGGTGTGGAGCAGGAAGAATGAGCTAGAGGAACATGCAATACAATAAGGAAGGAAGAGAGAAGAAAAAAAAAAAAAAAGAGGGAAAAAACAATATAAGTATAGGCGACCGGTCAACCATAGACCAGAAGCAAAATAGATACAAATGCAAAATCAGCACATGTCAAGAACAATATAATCAGCTATGAATAATACAAATGTAGGAAATGTACTCAACTATAATCAATTAAGAGTAAAAAGTATATTAAAGGTTAAGACGAAAAGAGAAGGACACTTACACATGATGCAGCTCAGGAAAATCCGAGAAGTAAGAAAAACAGTCTTTAAAACTCCAGGGACAAAGAAAAACATGAACAGGTGTTGTCAGTAAGGTCAGAACAGCGTGTATGACTTAGTCCCGGAAACTCCGGGACCTTTAAAAAATAAAACTCAGGGGTGGATCGGGAAATAACCGTAATTGAAAATAGGCAATACGTAGTGGAAATGATGATGGCAAAAGGGAGTGTTCGGAGATAATGGAATTTCCGAAATGAGTCAGATGACGCATTAAGATAGAGGAGAGGCCCAAGAAGAAGGCGTAATCAGAAATAATGGGAAATGGGAAAGCCCATGCAAAAGGGCGTAATCAGAAATAATGGGAAATGGAAAAAAACCTACGCAAATTAAGAAAGGAGGCGCCTGGAAGGCGCCGAGGATAAATAGGAGAGCAGTAGTGACTGTTGGGTGTTGGAGTGCGATCGTTCGTGTTGGGCTACGTTTTGTTCATGCAGCAAAGCTTAGTGCAAGTTCTATACTTCGGTTTTGTTTGTACTTTGGTGATTTTTCTACTTCACAGACTGAGAAGACTTTTTACGAGGAATAGATTTTTTGGGGTTTTTGTAGTGTTAGTGCAGACGTGCACTTGCATGCATCCACTTTGGTCTATTCTTTGTACGTTATTTTAAGAGCTCGTAATCCTTGAGGTTTGTTGTGTTAGAAAGAATAAAATTGTGAATTGCTGTCCTTCTCACTCAAAGCCTGGGAGTCTGATTTTTGCTGGGAGTTGCGACCCACAAAAGGCTGGGGAATAGATAATTTGGGAGACTCCTGAGGTGTCCGGTCTTAGAAGGGAATCTGAGATCCGACACTATTCTGAGCAATCCCAGGTACAGTATGGTGTGCCACAGGGTTCAGTATTAGGCCCATTGCTCTTTTCTCTTTACATGCTTCCTCTGGGCAACTTAATTCATAAATACGATATTAGTTTCCATTGTTACGCTGATGACACACAGTTATATGTCTCAGCTCGACCAAATGAAAAAAATCAGTTAAGTAAAGTTGAGCAGTGTGTGAAAGCCATAAGAGACTGGATGTTGGGTAACTTCCTCCTACTTAATCCGGGTAAAACAGAGGTTCTAGTACTCGGACCACATGCAGCTAGGAGTGAAATATCAGATCAAACAATAACTCTAGATGGTCTTTCTATCACACCGAGTACAACTGTAAAAGATCTGGGTGTGATTATAGATTGCAATCTCTCATTCGAAGCTCATGTAGATAATATTACTAAGATAGCATTTTTCCATCTCAGAAATATCGCTAAGATTAGGAATATATTGTCAATTAATGATGCAGAAAAACTAGTCCATGCTTTTATCACATCCAGGCTGGATTACTGTAATGCTTTACTGTCTGGATGTTCAGCACGGTGTATAAATAAGCTTCAGTTAGTTCAGAATGCGGCAGCGAGAGTGCTCACTAGAACTAGGAGATATGAGCACATCACCCCTGTCCTATCCACACTGCACTGGCTCCCAGTGAAATTCCGTATAGAATTTAAAATATTACTATTAACTTATAAAGCACTGAATGGTCTCGCCCCACAGTACCTGACCGAACTATTAGAGCCTTATGTTCCACCACGCCTGCTCCGATCAAAGGATGCAGGCTGTCTGTCAGTACCACGTATTAGGAAGATTACAGCGGGGGGCAGAGCTTTCTCCTTACAAAGCCCCAAAGTTATGGAACTCCCTCCCTATTAATGTTCGAGAATCAGACACAGTCTCAGTGTTTAAGTCCAGGGTGAAAACTTTCTTATTTAACCAAGCTTTTAGTGAATAGTCCTACCTTAGATAAAGGAGTAGATCTGGGGGACACATGGATGTTGAGTATTATAGTGATCTGGTGTGTTTAGTTGCTGTCTGCCTCACTCTCATTAATCACTCAGGTTTGTGGTGGTGAGAGTGACTGATTGTTTACACATCAGGAAGCTCTCATGTCTGTGTTTCCCTCTGATTCTCCTTTTAATTATGCTGTTATAGTTAATCCTGCCGGAGTCCACGTCTGCACTCGACACTAAATATACACACTCCTATACTGCAACCATGACCCTGACTAACCACTCATTTTTTCTCTCTCTCTCTCTCTCTCCGTTGAGTTACATGTCCCACTGCTGAGCTGTCAGTGATCCAGACCCCCCTCTGCACTCTGTTCCTGTCCGAACCTCCTGGTGACTCCGCCCCCAGGTTGATGATGCTTCAAATTCATGAATACACTCCACACAACACAATAAACATCCTCAACCACACACACACAACACTAACAACACAAATGAGGATGGGGTTCTCTGTTGAGTCGGGTTCCTCTCAAGGTTTCTTCCTGTTCTCAGGGAGTTTTTCCTCGTCACCGTCGCTTCGGCTCAACAAGAAACAATTAGTGCCAAACTGATTTTGACTTTTCAAACATTAGTATTATGTAAAGCTGCTTTGAGACGATGACAAATTGTAAAAAGCGCTTTATAAATAAAACTGAATTGAATTGAACTAAACTGGTCTGTCAGCATTTCAAAACATCATGAAATGAAAAACCCAACAAAGTAAATGCAGAATCCTAGAATCCTGTATCATCATTAATATTTATTCATTGCTAGATTTAATATATACAATCTAATTAAAAGAAACTCGCATTGCCATAGAACTCTCTTTTCAACACTTAACCCTCTTCAAAAACAACACCTCGAGGAGCTGCACACACTCTACTGAGTTCAAACATCTCACCATTAACAACCCCTCATTCCCACCACTTCCTGTCTCACATTCTGTTCTGGTGGAGCTGCCTAGCCCAAGTGTGTATGCTACATGAACACAACAGTGTTTTCACAAGAAAAAAACAACAAATACAAATACAAGTCGATGTGTACACACACTCCGAATCACGCCGAAGCCCCGCCAAACGGCACGCATCTCACTGGTGAGCACCAAGTGCTACAAACCTACGGAGTTTACGCTCTGTATTTACTCAAAACTCAGCAGTGTGTGTGTGTGTGTGTGTGTGTGTCTGCACAGTGGTAAAACAATGGTGATTCTGAGACAGAGAACTGAACAGAAGGCAGAAAAGGAATGTTTTATTCTTCACCATAAACATAATAAATAATAGTAAATAGAAACAAAAAACAGACTGAGTCATTCTGCTCCTGTATCATCAGCAGCTGGTTCATACTGCAGCAGCTGCAGGGAAACACACACACACACACACAAAGTTAGTGAGTCTCTAACGACCTCTTGTGGCAGACTGCAGTAATTGCATTATGTGTTTAATGTTAAAATGAGCACGACACAAACACAACAGCCTTTAAATTTCCAGGAGGAAGATTGCTGTAAAGGAAGTCCAGATTCAGGTGTGTGTGTGTGTGTGTGTGTGTCGGCTTGTTAATTGATTCCATTAATGAACTAAACACATTATTTGGAATGTATATGGAATGGGCTGGGATTAGGGTTTATGTTTATGTCTTAAGGTGACGCTCATGTTCCTCACCCGGTTCCTGAGCTCACGGTTCTCCTCCTGCAGCAGGTCATATTTTTGCTGCAGTTCCTTTAGGTCCGCTCTGAGAACCTCCACCTGGCTGGAGTCTGCATCTCCTGCAGACAGGTGCTGCTTTATAAACCTAACAAACACTCACTAAGGATAAATAACCAGCTGTGAGCACACACACACACAAACTCCGACACGTGCACAAATATATAAATGAAAGTGTCACAAACAAGTTAATCCCAGAATATTTACACACTTCGTACTGCAAAAACTGAAATCTAATAAAGGAAATATATCTTATTTCTAGAATGTCACGTTTTTTTTGCCATGAAAGATAAAAAGTCTTAAAATGCACATTAGAGTATTAATCTTAAAAGTAATAACATTTTACTTGTTGAAGGGAAAGTAAATATTAACTTCATTTGAGCAAAAAAAAATCACTAGAAACAAGTGACAGAAAGTGTAAGAATAAAGTGAATATCCAAATAGAATGCGGTGCGGATTTTAATACTAATACTGGCCTGAAAAAGTATTATATCAAGAATCGTAAAAAAGTTTACAACTTGTGTTTATAAAAGCCAGAAGGGAGGCGGGAGCTCAGGGCTTAAAGCATTGGACTCTCGACTGGAAAATTCTAATCACACCACCAGCACCACCACCACCAGCACCAGTCATGTTTTTTAAAAAAGCTTGTAACCAGGTCTTTTTTTTGTCTGGTTATAGGACATTTATTTTGAATTTATTGTTGACTAAAAAGGGGGCACGGTGGCTTAGTGGTTAGCACGTTCGCCTCACACCGCCAGGGTCCGGGTTCGATTCCTGTCTCAGCCATGTGTGTGTGCAGTTTGTGCATGTTCTCCCCGTTCCTCAGGGGGTTTTTCTCCGGGTTCTCCGGTTTCCTCCCCCGGTCCAAAAACATGCACGGTAGGTTGATTGGCACCTTGGAAAATTGTCCCGTGTGTATGAATGTGCCTTAATGCCCATAGACGCCTGAGATAGACACAGACTCCCCGTGACCAGAGGGAAGATCGTATAAAGCGCTAGAAGATGAATGAATGAATGAATGTTGACTAAATATTAATTTGAGTGTCAAGAATTCTTACCCAGTCAATTTTAGTACATTTTAAATAGATATAAGTGAATCTTGCTTGTTTCAAGGACAGATTTTTTTGCAGTGCAGAGTCTGAACTCACTGTGTGTGTATGTGTGTGTGTGTGTGTGTGTGTGTCACAGACACTGGTAAAGGATACTCCAGGGCATTGCTGGGTTTATCAGACTCCTCGTAAAGGGCCACCAGAACTGTGGAGTGAACAGGAGAAGAAGGTTTGAGGTGGAATGTGAAGTTCAGGAGATTTGATCATTAGCATTAACAACACACACACACACACACACACACACACACACAAACACACACCATTAGTGAGACTGTCCAGAACCCCGGCTTTCTCCAGGTACCTCCTGAACTGCTCACGCTTCGACTCCGAGGCCTAGAGGAAAACAAACAAACAAACAAACAAACACACACAGGGTAAGTAAAAACATACACATAATGCGTTATAACAAAATGAAACTATTAATTAAATAACAGTGTGTGTGATATTAATAGTAAAACAAAGTAGTGTGTGTATATTCATATAAATTAAAGAGGTGTGGTGATAAATAATAAATAAATATATGTGTTTATAACCGGTACCGGACGCGCACGCGCTAGTCTCCATTAGCATGTAGCATAATGCTAACAAGATGCGGAACGCCGACGCTGCGGGCGTAGACAAACTGAACTACACCGCGTTAAAACCGTCCGTGTGGCACAGCACGCTTATAAGCGCTCATACGTGCAGTAAATAAAACACACTTACTCGGTAATGCGCCATTTTAACTTCGGCAAACAAATAAACACTTCTACTGGGTAAGTTTCTCCTTAGCGCATGCGCACTGAACTCCCGGAAGACAACACGCGGTTGTCATGGTTACTGCTCGACCATCACGCTGTGTGCACATAAGGGGGCAGAAACTTTTCCTCAGGAAACTTCCCGTGGGAATTTAACCTGGAGAATGTGTTAAATGAACAGGAACTGATGGGAATTCACAGGAATGTGTGGCAATTAAATATAATCCTTTTGTTTGTTTATAATTTGACTATATAAAACTAATGCAGATTAAGCAGAAGAATTATAGATATTTCTGAATTTATATTTCTATATATTTTAATTCTATTATACCAGATAAATGCAGGCTTGAAAAAACATTTTTAAAAAGTGTAAATATGATCGTTACTGCTGTAAGAGAAAACAGGCCTTTATCATCACAACTCCAGCGAGCCTCATCACTCGGCTACTGTATAAACAGTTTTTGAATTATATCTAGAAACATTAAAATATACTAGACATGGGACATTTCCTGAAGAAAATGCTTGCCGATGCTCCCTCTGTAACCCGGGGTCAAAAAGCGGGAATTTTTTCCCATAGAAAATGAATGGGGCGAAATTTGGTGCCTCACAGTTCGACATGAGAGCGTCCGACATGCACATGTGGCAAATCCACTCGTAGGGGGTCCGGAGTGGATCATTATCATATACCTCCTGAACCACACACCCATTCGGAATTTCGAGTGGGGAAATTTGACGCTCCGCTGTTCGGCCCGTGTTCGCCCAACATGCACATTTGACATATCCACTCGTAGGTGAGATGGAGTAGGTCGTGAACATGTGACTGCCGCGTGGAAAACGCGAAAAATCTGCAAAACGGCGAAACTCGGACACAAGGTCATGTGACATGTCTAAACGCTCGGCACATGGACGGGAGTCGGACGCTGGATAATTTGATGATGTCACATGCAAGTCAACGCTAAATATTAACGGGACCAGGCTATTGGGGGGGGTCGCGCCCGGAGCTTCGGTTTGCATCAGCAAGCATCACTCACATTTTCTTCAGTAAATGTCCAATATGTAGTTTTATGTTTTTAAGTGTTGCACATTACAGTAGACACAACACAAAGAAATTTTCTATGCATTTAATTTGTATGCACATTTTTGACATTATTTTGTGTGCACAAGTGTAGAAATGATGTGTGTTATGGAAGAATACACAGTGCATGTTGGGGTGTTGTGTGTGTGTGTGAGAGGGATGTATGAGATGAGGTGTATGTGTTTGTTTGTGTGTGTGTATGTGTGTGTATGAGGAGAATTTGTTAAATGAGCAGGAACTGATGGGAATTCACAGGAATGTGTGGCAAATAATCCTTAAATTAAATTGACCTGCCAGACTTTTTTTTTATCCTGCATTTAAGTTTTCTGTCACAAGAGTAGCTGCAATTTTGTAAATGTACTTTTTTTATTCAGATGAATCACTTTTAATCCCAATATATTCAACCTCATAAAAGAGTTCAGTCTTGAAAATTCTCGCAAGCGTAATCAAGAAACTATGATCTTTTGTTGATTTGCTTTATGGTTCTAAACATTTCTCCTGTATTTACACCTAATCAGAAATCGTGGAATAAGTGAAATAATTTCTCATGTAATGCTAACATAGTATATGTTGGCTAAGCACTAGCTAATGACCCCCTCCCAGCTGATGATGATCCATAAGAACCAGAGGAAGAAGCCGAGCGTATGTTCTCTCAAACAGCAGCAATGAAACCGTCTCAGTGAGAACAATGTGATCGATTCGACACTGAACATGCCAACCTGAGAAAGGATTTTACCAACACAAACAGGAGAATAAAAGACTGATTATCAGCTTCAGCTTATCACACTTTTAATTTTCCACAGTAAATAACATCAGTGCACACTTTGTGTCATATTCAGATGGTTAATGTAAAAAATAAAAGACTGTGCAGATGCGTAGTGTCTGTCTGAAACACTTAGTAATAGAGATAAATAACATAAAGATCCATAGTTCTCTGAAAGCACAGTGTCATACATTCTGAGATCCTGCTTACCTGTACAGGGAAATATACTGAAATATGTTATTAAATGCGGGGCACGGTGGCTTAGTTGTTAGCACGTTCGCCTCACACCGCCAGGATCCGGGTTCGATTCCCGTCTTGGGAATGTGTGTGTGGAGTTTGCATGTTCTCCCCGTGCCTCAGGGGGTTTTTCCCCGGGTTCTCCGGTTTCCCCCGGTCCAAAAACATGCACGGTAGGTTGATTGGCACCTTGGAAAATTGTCCCTAGTGTATGAATGTGTGCGTGAATGTGTGTGTGTGTGTGCCCTGCGATGGGTTGGCATTCCATCCAGGGTGTATCCTGCCTTAATGCCCATAGACGCCTGAGATAGGCACAGGCTCCCCGTGACCCGAGGAAGATCGGATAAAGCGGTAGAAGATGAATGAATGCATGAATGTTATTAAATGCTGGAGTCCTTAAAGATATGCCCAAAAGTTGAATGTGATTTTTCAATAATGCAGGTGAATAATTCACTGTGCAGAGATATTTATGAAGAGATTTAATGCCTGTTATTTCAATTCAGTTTTATTTGTAGAGCACTTTTTTTAAGTACAATGTTACAGAGAAGCTTTAATTCAATTCAATTAAATTTGGTAGCCCAGTGGTAAAGGTGTTGGACTCTGGACCGGAAGATCACGGGTTCAAACCCCACCACCACCAAGCTGACAATAGTGGGGCCCTTGAGCAAGGCCCTTAACCCTGAATTGCTCAGTTATAAGTCGCTCTGGATAAGGGCGTCTGCCAAATACTGTAAATGTAAAGTTTATTTGTAGATCGCTTTTGGCAATTTGTCATCATTTCAAAGCCGCTTTACATAATACGTAATGAAGCATAATACATAATTAAAAATGAAAATCAGTTTGGCCGTAATTGTTTCTTGTTTCCAACTATCTTAATCCATCTTAATGCACCATTTGAGTTAGCAAAATCTTGTTACTTTAGTAACTGAGATCCTATTTATACACGCTAGCTCAATACCATTATCCAACATTTTCCACCTACAACTTTGTTAAAGTTTTCTGGACAAACACTTTTATTTTGAAACAGCAACATAAATATTTGTTAAATAATTTAATTATATCGTGATTCTTTGAGTATTCTTTGCAGCTGTAAGTGAGTAATAAATATACTTTAATTTGTATTCATGCGATTAATTGTTTATTTCCAACCTGATGGTTTGTTATAGATAAGAAGTTGTAAGCATAATAGTTAAGTGCAACAGCTACGTCATGTATAGTATTAATGGAGTCTGAAGTCAAATATTAACATATTTATGTTAACAGTACATAAAAAAAACATCACTGAAACATCGTTTTTTTAATTGTCTGAAATAAATACTAACTGTGGCAAATTATTTGTGGACTCATCTGGGAGTTATAACCTTTTAATTAATACTGTTTTGGTTTTTGCAACAACACACATTTAAAAGTGTTTTATTTTTTGCATTGGAAATTTATTTAAAAAAAACCAAACATTTGTAGGTACTTGAAAAAAATAGCGTATGTATAGCGTATGTAAATAGCGTATGTATCAAAACGTCCAAAAGCTCAAAGCAGTGCCGTCCAAACCGGCTTCTGTATGGCCGGGTTTCCTGCAGGGTTTAGCTCTATCTTACCGGAAATTTCTAGTACTAATAATAAAGACCTTGATTATCTGGTTAAGAGATATAATTCTAGTCAAAGCTAACGTCTGACAGAGGACAGGACACCCCATACCTTAAATGTTTTCCTGTTTAGTTGTTTTCAGCTTATTTACTTGTTCTAAACCTGTCATTATTTACTAATTTTCCTTTAACAATCTACAAATATAAATGGGAAAATATTATAATGTATAGCCTGTTAGCCATATTTCCATATTTCTATGCTCAATATATTCTTATTGTGCTGTTGCAGGAAACCGAAGATGGAACAAAAGGGTTTCGAAGATAACACCCGAACATCATCACCAGTAATCCCGAAGATTGTTGTTGTACTGGAGGAGGCGGTTGATCTAGAACATATTCCAGATCCTGCTATTGCATGTAAATACCTCTTTGGCCTTCTCTATGCACTCAATTTGACCAATCCTAAACATCTTAAACACACTTTAGATACCATTCAGAATGTGTTCATGGAGCTCGGGTTTGGATACATCAAATGTGTACTTCCTCTTAAAAACAAACTGTTGTATGTAAAAAGGGAACTATTGTGTGACAGTTTAAGATCAGGTCACTGTGCATAATGTTAATGCACTTTCATCATAATAAATAAATAAAAAATGCATTATTATTAAAACCGCTTTACCGCTTTATCCGATCTTCCCTCGGGTCACGGGGAGTCTGTGTCTATCTCAGGCGTCTATGGGCATTAAGGCAGGATACACCCTGGATGGAATGCCAACCCATCGCAGGGCACACACACACACACACACACACACACACACACACACACACACACACATTCATACACTAGGGACAATTTTCCAAGGTGCCAATCAACCTACTGTGCATGTTTTTGGATCGGGGGGAAACCGGAGAACACGGAGAAAAACCCCTGAGGCACGGGGAGAACATGCACAAACTCCACACACACATGGCCGAGACGGGACTCGAACCCGGACCCTGTCGGTGTGAGGCGAATGTGCTAACCACTACGCCACCGTGCCCCACTCCATTATTAAAACCAATGTTTTTATTTATTTAAATGTTTGGAATTGATATGTTTTCTTTAATTGTTGTTGTTTAATAAAAATAGATTTTTAGGTGATTTTTAAGTGCAATGTTTGTTATTTGCAAATAAAATCAATGCAAAAAAGGAAATTGTGGTAATCTGAAATCCTTTATTTTTGAAAATGACAATTTTTTCATCCAGTCAACAGAAACATATGAAAATACTCAACAACAGTAGATTAGATGATCTAACAAGTGTAGATTTGTTACCAACATAAGACAACCATTGTTGCATGAGCAAAAATGTAAGTTGGATGAACAAAATATTCTTACTTAGAAGAACTATAGATGTTTTGTTGAGACAAGTCAAATGTTTTACTGCATCAAGTTATATACTTATTTTTTACAGTGTACAAGCATACTTATGAAAACTTAGGTATCTGGTGAGCGTATGACCTGCAGCGGAAGTTTAATTTCTGTCTGCATGCTGTGGTGGGAGAGATAAACAAATAACAAACACCTTTTTGATCAGGGATGAACACATGGGTGACACTTTGTGTGTTTTACTAAAGGAGTCATTACTTGTTTATGAAGTACATTCATCAGACACCTGTCTCGTGTGAGATCGACATACAGACCATTCTATGGGAGGTGGGAGATCAAAAAAATAATAATATTACACGTCATTCTGTCTTACGCGGTTTAGCGTCGTAAGCGATATAAACAAATGCGAACTAGTTTCGGGCGCATGGCGGAAGAATACACTTTGTTGTGGTTGTAGGGCGAAGAAGACATCGTCGTTCTCTCTTTTTTTTTTAAATTAATATTTACTTTAATTCATGTGGTAAGGAATTGTTTTCTCTTTTTAAATACTTTTTTTTATGTAATTAACTGTTAAATTTTATTATAGCACTGTACGTACAGTACTTTACAGTATATTTTATATTTCACATTTACATTTACAGTATTTGGCAGACGCCCTTATCCAGAGCGACTTACAACTGAGCAATTGAAGGTTAAGGGCCTTGCACAAGGGCCCACTAGTGGTAGCTTTGTGGTTGTTGGGTTTGAACCTGCGATCTTCTGGTCCAGAGGCCAACACCTTACGAACTAATCCACCACCTCCCTTTTTATTTTATGTCCCTCTAATTATTTTATTGTTTATTGTAATTATTATAATGTTCCCACTTACACTGAAAATCGGGTTAGACCCAGATGAGTCCAGTGTATTGATCTACAAGGACTACAATGCCAGTTGTGAGGTTTCCTGGTGTGTGTACATTATTCTGTGTGGGTGTGAGGTGGTCTCTTATGAAGCTCCTATAACTGCCTGACAATGAGCTATAGAGTTCATCCTTCAGCCTTGTATCCAGCCATAAAGATCTCCGTCCCATCACCTCTTGTCAATATTCGGCCGATATCCAGCCTCCTTCACGTAGTAGTTGACTGAGCTTTCCGATGCTGTCCTTCAGTAAGTATGTGTGCACAGTTTTTGTTATTTTGTTGTTGTTTTGTTATCTCTGTTTGTTTATAAAAGCAAAGGTGCTGCTCCACAAGTCCACCAGAACATCGTTAGTCTGTGCTCTTATGCAGGGGATCAAATGCATTCTGTGGCCATTGTAGCAAACGGTGTTTACATTCAGTACATACAGTGTAAATGCATCCTCATTTGTTGTTGCTCCATGATCTAAAGGATCCCCAGAAGGTAACACAGACACCAGAGATCTCTGGGATAAGGGAGCCAAGGTTTTTTTTTTGGGTTCTAATTATAAACATGTACACACATCAATTCTTGACTGTTTATAAAACGTATAGAGTCCTGGAGTCACAGCATCTCCTCAGATAGCAATGTTTATAAAACCTTCAACAAGGAACTGAGTGAAATCTGACCTGCTGAGGGCTTAACTCTCCCGGTCATCATATATAAATAAAATAAAATGTAAAAACAGGAGGTCCTTATTAGCATGACCCTGAAAACAAGTTCCTCTCTTCTCCTCTAAACAATTATCAGGAGCAAAAATTAACTCTAAAAAAACTCCTCTATAAACTGCTCCACCAGGTAAACCTTCACAACACATACAGTTTATGTAATTTGCATGTTTGTGTATGAAATTCTAATAATTATGATGTATGGAAAATGAATGAGATGAATTTGATGTATAGATTCACTTTAATTAAATTCAGGTGTACTTGTTTGTGTTAATAGTGAGCAAAACACAGGCCGATAAAAAGGTTATAAAGAGGTTATAAAGTTGAAATGTAGAAGTTTAGTGATGTTACAGGAATATGATCCTCCAGAACTGTAGAAGACAACTGTATAACAATGCACAACAAAGAAAAGTTAATGCACCAAAAAACTGTAGTGCCATCTTTCCATAAAGAGAACTTTACTTTTATCTCTGATCACTGGTAACTCTAAAACATTTTTAGAAAACATGTGTGTTTAAGATTTGTGAGCATGTATGTGTGAGATTACACACACACACACACACACGCAAATGCACAGGGTACAATGCACACACACACACTCAGCGTGTAACATGACACACACACACACACACAAATGTACAGGGTACAATGCACACACACGTAAAACATCTTCACACGCACATACACATGCATTCACACACACACACACACACACACACACACACACACACACACACACACACACACACACACACACACACACACACACACACACACAGTGTGTACTGCTATACATTAGTATATGAGGAGAACTCTTGAACACTGCATTTGTTCATTTACTGACTGTAACATTGTTGATTGTTTAATAAGTGTAAAGAAGCTTCTGTTATTTCCTGGTTCTGGTGAGGAATCTTCCTGCTGCCTTTTGGACTAACCAACATGTATTTATGCATTTTCTAGAACAACCAGACAGTAAAGTGTTACAGTCGTTTAATCGAGATGTAACAAAATGAACTAGCTTTTCTGCATCCTGGATCGACATTGTTTTTCTACTTTTAGCAATATTTCTAATGTGAAAGAAGGTGATCCTGGTCCATGTGCCTCAAAGGAAAGACTAGAGACAATAATCACACCAAAGTCTTTGACTTCTGCACACACTGAAACAGAAAGACCATCCAAAGATAGAATAGAATATAACTTTATTGTCATTGCACAACAAGGTACAACCAAACTGTGGATGAAACCCAACAGCAGCACACAATGTAACCAACAACATAAGCAAAAGGGAAAAAAAGATAAAAAATATGAGAAAAAAGGAAGATTATTTACATCTAACAGGACACGGTGGTTTAGTGGTTAGCACGTTCGCCTCACACCGCCAGGATCTGGGTTCGATTCCCGTCTCGGCCATGTGTGTGTGGAGTTTGTGCATGTTCTCCCCGTGCCTCAGGTGGTTTTTCTCAGGGTTCTCCGGTTTCCTTCCCCGGTCAAAAACATGCACGGTAGGTTTTTTAAAAATTGTCCCTAGTGTATGAATGTGTGTGTGTGTGTGTGTGTGTCCTGTGATGGATCTAGCCTTGCCATATCGAGTGCACAGAGAGATTGCACCATATGAATTTGCTCTGTAACATGCCAGTGTAATAATGTTGTATTATATGAGATTACTCAGTCGTAATTCACAGTATGAAATTGACACAGTGACGCCAAATAACAAAGTTTACTTCTATCTGCATGTGGGATAAACCTGATAAACTTATAGCCATTAAACTTCTTCATTCCAAGGTTATAACTTTTTAAACGCATTAAAAACTGCTTTAAGAAAAACTACTAAAAACACTCAAAACAATCTAATTGAATTGAGTAAATGAAATGAGGATAGATAAATAACCGGATGTAAGAGCTCTTAATCACCTCATACATCCCACACACACACACACACACACACACACACACCTCATGCATCCCTCACACACACGCACTCACCTCATGCATCCCTTACACACACAAACACACACCTCATACATCCCTTACACACACACACACACATACCTCATACATCCCTTACACACACATACCTCATGCATCCCTTACATACACAGACACACACACACATACACACCTCATACATCCCTTACACACACACACAAAACACACACCTCATACATCCCTTTCACACACACACATACACACAAGCACACACCTCATACATCCCTTACACACAACACACACACACACACACAACAACACACATGCACACACACACACACCTACAAGCCAATCCTTTACACACACACACACACACACACACCTCATGCATCCCTCACACACACGCACTCACCTCATGCATCCCTTACACACAAACACACACCTCATACATCCCTTACACACACACACACACACACCTCATACATCCCTTACACACACACACACACACACATACAAACACACACCTCATACATCCTTTACACATTTAAAGCACTGTCAATTTTCTTTGACACAATTTACATTTCTGCCCTTTGTCTGGTTCATATGTTGCTGATTTATGTGTATCTCTGCTGAACGGTGGCCATGAGGAGAAGTTCATAATGTCAACGTTTTATAGGATATGCAATACTTTCAATTATATTTCTAAACACTTAGTTATTATTGACAGCCATAAATATTTAACCAAATAATTTTTAAATCACTATTTTGAACACTTTTAATACTAATGTATGAGGAATGTACATATAAACCGTCTGGATGTCGCTGATAATAAAATCACAACTAAAAGAAAAAGATAAACATTAGTCCAAGCATTACATTCTAACAGGACATTGAAGATAAGTTTGTCTCCAAGTCTCTGAACAATATCACAATATTTTCCTTCACTTTCTCCTCTGTGGTTTCTGTTACTATGGAGCTTTAAGGTCATACATGAAGGACGTGATGGTGTCAAATCAGCAGGGACGGATTCACAGTTAATCCTGCTGAAATGCAGCCAGACCTCATACACACACACACACACACACACCTCATTTCATACATCCCCCCCCACACACACGCACACACACACACACACACCGCATTTCATACATCCCCCACACACACACACGCACACACACACACACACACCTCATACATCCCTTACACACACAAACACACACTCACACACACACACACATACACACACATACACACACACAAACACAAAACAAACACATACACCTCATCTCATACATCCCTCACACACACACACGCACACCTCATACATCCCTTACACACACACACACACACACACACACACACCTCATACATCCCTCACTCACACACACCACACACACACACACACACACACCTCATACATCCCTCACACACACACCTAATACATACAAACACACACAAACACACACCTCATACATCTTTACACACACACACACACACACCACCCAACACACACACACACCCACACAACACCACACCACACAGGCACACACACACACACACACACACACACACACACACACAGACACCTCATACATCCCTTACACACACACACACATATACACACACCTCATACATCCTTT
>JACRUU010000004.1:24425869-24503369 GCA_030449085.1 Kryptopterus vitreolus | reverse complement strand
GTGAAGACTTTTGAAATACTCACTGTGGTCTTTTCTCCTCAGAGTTCACTATTATCTCACGCTTACAGAGGAACCTATCACAAAAGACAAACACACTATCAGTGTCGTGAGACGTGTAGAATAAACATCACTCCCACTTCATATAAAAAGCTCCAGAAGTTCCTGAGACACATTGAGGAGAAGGAGGAGGAGGAATGCAGAACATCACTGCTGGACATGGCTCTCATGATGGCTCGGCTAATTCTAGCATCTACGCTAATCTATTTCAGCTCCGCATCACCATTTTCATTCTTTGCTGAGAAAAGGTATATCAGAGACATCGATGATGGAAACCTCAATGAAGGTATGAAAAAGGTTTCTTCTTAAAGGAGAGAATGGATTTATTACACCAACTTTCTACCTGAGTTTGTTCTGAAATCCAAGTGAGAAGGAAACGGATAAAGCATGCTCCAGGTCAAAGCAGCGCTGAAGAACACTGAAGGTTTAGTGGTTCAGGAGAAGGTTTAGGAGAAGGTGTACAAAATAATATTGCTATGAATGATAGAGAGAAGGAGCGTACACGTGTGTGTGTGTGTGTGTGTGTGTGTGTGTGTGTGTGTGTGTGTGTGTGTGTGTGTGTGTGTGTGTGTGCACGTTTAGGTATTGGATAACAATAGCATATGCTTTAGATGGAGGTTTTGATGAGAAGTGGTGAGCTCTGCTCTGGGAGAGATGATGAAGTGTGATGTGATGTTGCTCTACAGACCTGCAGTTTGAAACAGACCTTGAAGACCAGCAGCTCCAACTTCAGTGTGATGCTGAGAGTGTGATCCTTGCAGTTTCTCCAAACCAATACAATGATATGTACCTGTTGATAGGTAAGACCTCCTTACACTGCTGGTGTGTGTGTGTGTGTGTGTGTGTGTGTGTGTGTGTGTGTGTGTGTGTGTGTTCCACTTGTTTAAACATTCCCAGATATTCTTACACATTATATTATATTCAGTAGATATTGCTGAGTGAGTGCAGGAAGAATATTCCATACTGATAATCTACAACCACAGATAATCCAAGTGCTCATCTCTTCTCCTCATCTTGTGACCCTCAGATTCCGGGTGTTTAATGTAATTTATAAGCAGTGTTATAAAGCAAGTTACTTTGGAAATGTAATAGATTACAGATCATAAATGAGCCTATTTAAAATTGAATAATAAGTAGTGTAAGTTTTCAATGACTTTATAAAAGTAAAGCAACTGATTACTTTTGGATTACTTTCATTTGTCCACTAGGTGGCACCCTAGTGCTTCACCCTAGTCCGTCCCTTTATCACCAATATGTACTTTTTTCCTGTCACCACATTATTACACACAACATAATTTATAATTATCTGTGGTTTTATTTGCATGGTGTGGAGTGCATGTTTATATATATATATATATATATATATATATATATATATATATATATATATATATACTATATATATATATATATATATAAAACACACACACACACACACACACACTCACACTGTATGTGTTCAACAACACATGCTAAAAATAAATGCTTTTTTTGTTTTAAGTCACATTTTTTTTTAGATTTTACTTGTAAACTTATATTTGACATTTTACGGAAATATATTACTGAACAATCTATATTTGAAAAATGTAAAGGCTAATTATTTATGAGTTCAAACCCCAGCAACAGTACTGTTCATAAGCTACATCTCTGAACTGCTCATGCAGTTGTACCTTAAAAATACATCCATAGTAGACTGCAGTAGACTTTATTTCTCTCTCCTCAGGTGATGAGAGGAAGATATCTATCAGGCAGTTGTTGGAGGAATGCAGTTATGTGGAGATGGAGTGTTCGTCTCTGATCAGGATCTTCTATAAAGGCTGCTCCTTGGATACATGGGTGAGAGTCACATTGATCTCATCTTTGGTGAGACGTGAGTTTCTAAGTTGATATATCTCATGATGAATGTTCTCTACCTCAGCTTGGCCAGGAGATGCAGTACACCTTGACCCTCGTCTACTTTGACACCAAACAAATCCAAATCTGTCCTTCATCCACAACTGGAGGAACTGAATTTCCTACTGTTAAGTGTGAAAGTGTCAGCATGACTGTAACGCTCGCGGCTAAGGAGCTGATAGAGGCCAGTTTTGTTGCTGCAGATCTGGATGCGTCTTCTACAAAAGAGATGACTGAGGAAAATGGATTAAACCCAGTGGCAAATGGAGAATACCTTGTTATTCAGGTGGAGAAGCCCAAGAATGAGGTACTGCTCTCTATATATTATATAAATATATATTAATATATTTATATTAGGGGTGTAATGATACACAGAATTCATGGTCCATTCAAATTGTGGCTTTTAAGTCACAGTTCAACACAATTTAGGTACAGTTAGGGGGAAGAAATGATACTTACAGGTGCAGATAACACTAGCGCTAAGAGAGATGTGTGTTTTTTTTTTAGCATTTTTATGATTGCCCAAAACAATCCGGTACAGATTGAATAGCAACAATGACATTAGCAATAGTACACTAATTCTAGTTTATTTTTTTAAACCCTGGTGTTGTTGTTTATGTTTTTATGTTAAATAATAATAAATCAAAATGTGACCAAAGTGTGAGGGAGAGACTAAACATAAAAAAAAAAATATATATATATCTATATATATATATATATATATATATACTTTATACATCATAACAGATATATAGATATATATACATATATATATATATATATATATATATAGATCTCATATATATATATATACTATAACTGAGGTACCATAATTTGGATACAATACAGAATACAGATACAGATACTTATTTCCCATTGGGATGAATAAAGTGTCTATCTTTATATCTGGTATTGTGTATAATTATAATAGTAATAGTATGAGTTAAAGGCTTTTATTTTTATTGTTATTCACACAACAATTTTTATTACAAATTACATTATAACAAAAATTCTGAGACAAGTATATTAGATATTCGCACAAAGAGCTAAAAATATAAAGATATGAATTATTTACTAATTTTGTGTTAAATATTAAACAATTCTAAACCCTTGATTTTCCATTTATTTCAATGAATGTTATTTGTATATTGAATTAAACTATGGATTTCGCCACAGAGCAGATTTATTGAAATAAACAGTTTTAGAATACAAATGTTAAATTAACACACTTATCTAAACTTATATGAACTTATTATAACTTATTCGATCAACTTAAACAGACAGACATATTCCTTTTGTTTTTATGCAACAAACTTACTAATGTAACAGTATTAAAATTTGCTTTGACCAAACAAATATATAAATCTACAGAATTCTGTTTTTTTTTGCAGATTAGAAAAATACCCTTAGTATTATGAACAATTTTAGACAATCATAGTTTGTTTATCCAAACATTCAGCTGTAATATTTTGCCGTGCTTCTTGTAACACTGGAAATTTCTTGTTGATCCCAGAGAAACTGACTATTCCAATATAGATAAAACTCGAGGTAATAACTATAGCTGAAGAATGGAAAGGTTGATAATTCCGTATCTGTTTCTTTTCTGTTAATACTTTTTACTGAGTTTGTTGCACAGAAACAAAAGGAGCAGATGATTGGAAACCCCAATTTGGCTTTTTTTAAACATGTACAAATGTAAGCACAGGAGCTACATTAACCATGTATATTTTTTGTTTCAAGTCTATAAAGCTGAATGTTTTTATTCTGCATTTCTCCAAATTAGCCAACAAAACACTAGGGGTTGACCTATATGTGTTTTTCAGTTCCGATACCGATTATTACAGATCAAATGCACCGATAAACGGTAATATTTTGAAGCGATATGTTTCTGGTGTAAAAAAGAAACTTTGTCAAAATTAATAATAACAAGAGCTCAATTTAATTGTAAATCTAAATCTAATCTAAAAAGAAGGCAATTTAATTATCTTCATAAATCCTATGTAGAAGGTGTTAAGAATATCACAACTATTTTCCTGAAACTAAAACGTTAATAGCCTATTACACACCCTCAGTATCTCATTTTCTCTTCTCCTAACCTCGGCCTCTGTGACAATACACATTTCCATTTCCAGTTTTAATTTACAGTACAGTGCAAACGAAGGCACAAAAACATTCGTTTATCTTTTAATCAAATGAGTTAGTAGGTAATTTAATACTTGTAATATTACACAAAGTCTACTGCAACACAGTAATATTCAGATAAATCCATAAGTTGCCATGACAACCTTTTAAGACTCTGTAGCCTGTGTACACAACATTAGTTTTACTCAGATGAAACGGTCAAATGCTGACGAAGTGATTGTGAAAGCAGTTCTGGGGATGATGTTCATGTATTTACATCCTCATTTTGTGAGACGGCAGATGCTAAAACACCTTGAGCGTCGCGCACTTCCGTGTGTGTTAAACAAAACCGCGTGTCTATGCCATATACAGACACATGCATAACTTTTGTATTTATATAGACTGTTTGCCGCTTAATGTTTATGGACACAAGTCCATAGCATGAGTCCATTTAAATGTACCGACCTTCTTTTGATTATGCATCCAAACTTTGACCAATTTCGTGACATTGCGTTATAAACTACAATCCATTTATATTATATTTCTCGATTCCGTCCGTGTAGATCAGGAGTGGCCAACTAGTAGGAAGTTAAGAGCCACTTTTTTTCTGTGTTACTGCAAAGAGCCACATCATACACATGGGTACACATGAACATCATCCCATTCCCATTGACGCATGTTATGTGAAAGCTCCTAAAGAGCCGCATGAAACTAGTTAAAAAGCAGCATGAGGCTCGGGAGCCACGGGTTGGCCAGGCCAGGTGTAGATCATAGATAATATTGAGATGTTTTTGCAACTTCAGCGTAGAGGATTGTGATTTACTGCAACACAAGCAATGTCTACTGCTGAATTACCTTCGAGAGACAAACGATCACTGCTGCAGCTCCAGCAAGCGCTTTCTGTGTTAAACTGCCTTCAGCCTTCGTGTTGATTGGTCGGACTTGTGACTCCCAACAAATCAGATGCGCGGTGGGCGGAGATTGCTCTATGTGATCTCTGATGCAGGCTGCGTTCGGAGCCAAATAGAGCATATGAAAATTAAATTATTTTATCGGCAAATCGGTTTTGGAAATAACCGATTCTGATAATCATAATAATGCTTAATATCGGTGCCAATAATCGGTCGAACCCTACAGAATACACTACTTGTACCATTGTGTAGCTTATCGTAAATTATTTACTTTGTGTTCATTCTTTCAACTGAGCTTTGAAAACATTTTAGTGGAAAAATAATAATTTATAATATATATTATATATTATAATAATATAAATTATATAATTAAAAAAATCTTTCACATCACATTAGATGAAGCGGATGCCAAAATACAAAAAAATAAAAAAATGTCACAGAGTTATTTACACTCTTTAGCACACTGATATAAAAGCTGTCCCTGTTTATAATTACACCAGTATAGGTGCAGTTATATGTATTATATCTATCATATTATATTATATTATTTTATATTATACTGTTTTATATTATACTATATTATATTATATACACAGTTGTGGAAGTACACGACCTATGTATTTGAGTTGATGTAAGTGGATATAGACTCTGTAAAATATTAATCAGATAAAAGTAATAGTGTCCTTTTAAACTTTCACTTGCAAAAAGCTACAAAATGATTTGCCTTCTATGTTCCTGTGATGTACCTATTATACCTTTCTCACAAGACTCTTTCCTTAATCAACTCAATTTATATGATTCTAATGTGATTTAACAGACCAATCTATGAATAGAATGATATTAATGACTCCAACACTGATTGATATCTACAATTATCTTAAATCCTTCTTGACTATTTTAAATATATTTATATATATAGTTTTAGATATAATTATTTTATCCCTCTAGCTGTAGTAATAGGTTATAGGTATTAGGTGTTATAGTTATAATCTGGTTATAGGTATAGGTATAATTATTAGTAATTTGTACACACACACATTGTAATATGATGGCAGAAATTGCAAAGCTGTTTGAAAACACATCATTATTCTATATTCATGGAGGCTACTTTAAAAAAAAAAAAAAACAAAAAAAAAAAAACAAATATAGATGAATATTTGATGCTTTATGGCCTCATTGGCCTCTGGACTGGAAGATTGCAGGTTCAAATCCCACCATCATGAAATGGGCCATTAGTGGGCCCTTCAGAAAGGCCCTTAACCCTTGATTATTAACTTGTCGATCTTGATAAGGGTGTCTTCCAAATGCTGTAAATGTTTCATCTATTTTGGGATAGTTTGTTGTTCCAAGAAAAAGTATATAATATATATATATATATATATATATATATATATATATATATATATATATATATATATATATATATATATATACATACTGTTTATATATTCATATTTTTCATTTATCTGACATTATATATATATCTAGCAACTTTTACTTATGTAAATATTTTACACATCAATGCACTTCTTGTAAGATCATAATTGCATTTTGCTGCGTCATACCATAATTTGTGACGATTAATTTGAATCTAATCTAATATAAAAGATGGCTAATTTAATCTTTTTAAGCAGTTTTTGATTTGATAGTTTATTGAATTAGGGATATAAGAGAGTATATTATCAACTTTACAGATATTTATTGTTGAAGTTTGTTGAATTATAATTGTATGTATATTTTTATATAACTGAAGCATAAGGTTTGATATTAATGGAAATAGGAATAGCAGCAGTGGTCATCCTTATTCTTCATGCCTCTATTCAGTGTGATAATATTCCATTAGTTATATAGTATATGGATTTAAGTGGAATAATAATAATAAGATAAAATTAATCCATTAATAAAATTATTATAATGTCTAATTTATTACATGTTAAATATAATTTAATTGTTAAATAGTAATTACATTTTTTGGT
Organism: Kryptopterus vitreolus; assembly: GCA_030449085.1. Classification (NCBI taxonomy): domain Eukaryota; kingdom Metazoa; phylum Chordata; class Actinopteri; order Siluriformes; family Siluridae; genus Kryptopterus; species Kryptopterus vitreolus. The sequence continues at coordinate 24,496,411 of JACRUU010000004.1, read as the reverse complement.
ACATGGCAAGCAGATAAAAATGGTACTTCGGCATAAATGATACATTTTAATTTTACGGCATTTCGCCGACACCCTTATCCAGAGGAACTTACAATTGAAAAAACTGAGCAGTTGATGGTTAATGAAGGGGCATGGTGGTTTAGTGGTTAGCATGTTTGCCTCACACCACCAGGGTCTTGGTTCAATTCCCATCTCAACCATATGTGTGTGTGGAATTTGCATGGTGCATGTAAATTAAATTTCATTTCAGTTCAATTAAATCTTAAAATAAATGAGGATATTTATAAATTTCCAGTTTGATTGCTCTTTTAAAAGATTGCATGTAAGGTCTTGTAATTTGAATAACATTTCTATTTAACGTTTCTCTTTTATTGGATGAAAAAAAGTGAATTTATGTTCTCTTTTCTGCAGAATCAAGCAGTGCTTCTCCTTCAGTATATTGATTTAATGGATGAGCTTTGCACTGCAAAGGTGTACTGTACGCAATATCATCTTAAACACCTGAGCAAAAGAGATATTCAAAACAATGTGGATACAGCAACTGCAATACCAGCTATTGCAACTTCAGCCACACCAACCACAGGGGTGTCAGATGGTAGTAGCCCTACAGAGTCCACCCCAATCGAAACGGCACCGGTCACATACGCGAGTACAGCTTCTGTCAACACTGTATATACTGAAGATTATGATCATATACAGACTAAAGAATATGCAACAAGTCCATCATTCTTTGAAAGTGAACCTTCTTCCCTGCCATACACAACAGCGAATACTATTGATAGTGGAACAGAAGGTTTTGAAACCAGTGATGAATATTGGACAAGTATGATGCCACCAGTACTTTGGACAACTGGACAAGAGTCAATAATAACTTTACCAGAAGAATCATCTATGACTCCATTACTGCCTGACGGTGCTACTACAAAAGATATAACACCAGTTTCTGAAGCTTCAACACACAGTGATTTATTAACACTTTCCAATGCTGAGGTGGCTCCTGAAGTTTCTACTCCAGTGGGGGACACAACTATGTCATATCCTTCTTTGTTTGTACCACAGTGTAATGCTTTCACAAGTCCTGCAGTAACTACGGTGAAGATAAGCAGTACAATAATGAAAGGAGGTTCAATCCCTGCGGAAACATCAACAACTTCCAATGCTGGGAAAACTCCTGCAGGTTCTACGCCAGAGTTGGAAACAACTACACCATCCCCAGGAGCTTCAACAACCAGTGAATCATCAACACCTTCCAGTCCTGGCACAACTCCTGCAGATTCTACGACAGAGATAGTAACAACTACATCATCTCCAGAAACTTCAACAACCAGTGAATCAACAACACTTCCACTTCTGAGTCGACTCCTGCAGGTTCTACGCCAGAGTTGGAAACAACTCAACTCAACAACAACCAGTCCTTCCACTTCCAATGAAACAACTACATCATCCCCAGGAGCTTCAACAACCAGTGAATCAACACCTTCCACTCCTGAGACGAATCCTGCAGGTTCTACGCCAGAGTTGGAAACAACTACATCATCTCCAGGATTTTCAACAACCAGTGAATCATCAACACCTTCCAATGGTGAGTTGACTCCTGCAGGTTCTACTCCAGAGGTAGAAACAACTACATCATCCCCAGGAGGAGCTTCAACAACCAGTGAATCATCAACACCTTCCACTGCTGGCACAACTCCTGCAGGTTCTACGCCAGAGTTGGAAACAACTACACCATCTCCAGGATCATTCAACAACCAGTGAATCAACACCTTCCACTCCTGAATCGACTACTGCAGGGTCTACGGCAGAGGGAATAACAACTACATCATCCCCAGGAGCATCAACAACCAGTGAATCATCAACACCTTCCACTGCTGAGACGAACTCCTGCAGGTTCTACGCCAGAGTTGGAAACAACTACATCATCCCCAGGATCTTCAACAACCAGTTCCTGAATCAACTCAACACCTTCCACTTCTGAGTCGACTCCTGCAGGTTCTACGCCAGAGGATCAACACCAGTTCATCAACACTGAATCTTCTAGTTGGAAACAACTACATCATCCCCAGGATCTTCAACAACCAGTGAATCATCAACAACCTTCCACTTCTGGTGAGTTGACTCCTGCAGGTTCTACTCCAGAGGTAGTAAACAACTACATCATCACCCAGGATCTTCAACAACCAGTGAATCATCAACACCTTCCACTTCTGAGTCGACTCCTGCAGGTTCTACGCCAGAGTTGGAAACAACTACATCCATCTCCCAGGATCTTCAACAACCAGTGAATCCATCAACACCTTCCACTTCTGTGCTGAGCACGACTCCTGCAGGTTCTACGACCAGAGGTTAGGAAACAACTACATCATCTCCAGGATCTTCAACAACCAGTGAATCAACACCTTCCACTTCTGAGTCGACTCCTGCAGGTTCTACGCCAGAGTTGGAAACAACTACATCATCCCCAGGAGCTTCAACAACCAGTGAATCATCAACACCTTCCACTTCTGAGACGACTCCTGCAGGTTCTACTCCAGAGGTAGAAACAACTACATCATCCCCAGGATCTTCAACAACCAGTGAATCAACAACACCTTCCACTTCCACTGCTCTAGCTGAGTCGACTCCTGCAGGTTCTACGCCAGAGGTTGGAAACAACTACATCATCTCCCAGGATCTTCAACAACCAGTGAATCATCAACACCTTCCACTTCTGAGATCGACTCCTGCAGGTTCTACGCCAGAGTTGGAAACAACTACATCATCCCCAGGAGCAACACTCCAGAGGTAGAAACTCAAGTTCAACAACCAGTGAATCAACACCTTCCACTTCTGAGTCGACTCCTGCAGGTTCTACGCCAGAGGTAGTAAACAACTACATCATCCCCAGGAGCTTCAACAACCAGTGAATCATCAACACCTTCCACTTCTACTCCAGCTGAGCACGACTCCTGCAGGTTCTACTCCAGCCAGAGTTGGAAACAACTACATCATCCCCAGGATCTTCAACAACCAGTGAATCATCAACACCTTCCACTTCTGAGACGACTCCTGCAGGTTCTACGCCAGAGGTTGGAAACAACTACATCATCCCCAGGATCTTCAACAACCAGTGAATCATCAACACCTTCCACTTCCACTGGTGAGACGACTCCTGCAGGTTCTACTCCAGAGGGATCCAATAGTAAACAACTACATCATCCCCAGGATCTTCAACAACCAGCTTCAACAACCAGTGAATCATCAACACCTTCCACTTCAACAACCAGCTGAGTCGACTCCTGCAGGTTCTACGCCAGAGGTAGAAACAACTACATCATCCCCAGGAGCTTCAACAACCAGTGAATCCTCAACACCTTCCACTTCTGAGTCACGACTCCTGCAGGTTCTACGCCAGAGTTGGAAACAACTACATCATCCCCAGGATCTTCAACAACCAGTGAATCAACACCTTCCACTTCTGAGACGACTCCTGCAGGTTCTACTCCAGAGGTAGAAACAACTACATCATCCCCAGGAGCTTCAACAACCAGTGAATCAACTCACACTTCCACTTCTGAGACGACTCCTGCAGGTTCTACGCCAGAGTTGGAAACAACTTCATCATCTCCAGGATCATCATCCCCAGGAGCTTCAACAACCAGTGAATCATCAACACCTTCCACTGCTGAGACGAGTCAACTCCAACCTACATCAACAACCACTGACTCCTGCAGGTTCTACGCCAGAGTTGGAAACAACTACATCATCTCCCAGGAGGATCTTCAACAACCAGTGAATCATCAACACCTTCCACTTCTGAGACGACTCCTGCAGGTTCTACTGCCAGAGGTTGGAAACAACTACATCATCCCCAGGAGTTTCCCAGGATCTTCAACAACCAGTGAATCAACACCTTCCACTTCTGAGACGACTCCTGCAGGTTCTACTCCAGAGGTAGGTAAACAACTACATCATCCCCAGGAGCTTCAACAACCAGTGAATCATCAACACCTTCCACTTCTGAGACGACTCCTGCAGGTTCTACGCCAGAGTTGGAAACAACTACATCATCCCCAGGAGCTTCAACAACCAGTGAATCATCAACACCTTCCACTTCCACTTCCACTGCTGAGACGACTCCTGCAGGTTCTACGCCAGAGTTGGAAACAACTACATCATCTCCCAGGATCTTCAACAACCAGTGAATCCTCAACACCTTCCACTTCTGAGTCGACTCCTGCAGGTTCTACGCCAGAGGTTGGAAACAACTACATCATCTCCCAGGATCTTCAACAACCAGTGAATCAACACCTTCCACTTCTGAGACGACTCCTGCAGGTTCTACTCCAGAGGTAGAAACAACTACATCATCCCCAGGATCTTCAACAACCAGTGAATCAACACCTTCCACACATCCTTCCAGTGCTGAGCACGACTCCTGCAGGTTCTACGCCAGAGTTGGAAACAACTACATCATCTCCCAGGATCTTCAACAACCAGTGAATCATCAACACCTTCCACTTCTGAGAATCGACTCCTGCAGGTTCTACGACCAGAGGTTAGAAACAACTACATCATCCCCAGGAGCTTCAACAACCAGTGAATCAACACCTTCCACTTCTGAGACGACTCCTGCAGGTTCTACGCCAGAGGTAGTAAACAACTACATCATCCCCAGGAGCTTCAACAACCAGTGAATCAACACCTTCCACTTCTGAGACGACTCCTGCAGGTTCTACTCCAGAGGTAGAAACAACTACATCATCTCCAGGATCTTCAACAACCAGTGAATCATCAACACCTTCCACTGCTGAGTCACGACTCCTGCAGGTTCTACGCCAGGGTTAGATGGAAACAACTACATCATCCCCAGGAGCTTCAACAACCAGTGAATCATCAACACCTTCCACTTCTGAGACGACTCCTGCAGGTTCTACTCCAGAGGTAGAAACAACTACATCATCCCCAGGATCTTCAACAACCAGTGAATCATCAACACCTTCCACTTCTGAGACAACAACCTGCAGACTCCTGCAGGTTCTACGCCAGAGTTGGAAACAACTACATCATCAACAACCAGTCCCAGGATCTTCAACAACCAGTGAATCCTGAATCCTCAACACCTTCCACTTCTGAGTCGACTCCTGCAGGTTCTACACCAGGGTTGGAAACAACTACATCATCCCCAGGATCTTCAACAACCAGTGAATCAACACCTTCCACTTCTGAGATCGACTCCTGCAGGTTCTACTACAACCATCCCTGCCAGAGGTTGAGAAACAACTACATCATCCCCAGGAGCTTCAACAACCAGTGAATCATCAACACCTTCCACTGCTGAGACGACTCCTGCAGGTTCTACGCCAGAGTAGGAAACAACTACATCATCCCCAGGATCTTCAACAACCAGTGAATCATCAACACCTTCCACTTCTGAGTCGACTCCTGCAGGTTCTACTCCAGAGGTAGAAACAACTACATCATCCCCAGGAGCTTCAACAACCAGTGAATCCTCAACACCTTCCACTTCTGAGACGACTCCTGCAGGTTCTACGCCAGAGTTGGAAACAACTACATCATCTCCCAGGATCTTCAACAACCAGTGAATCATCAACACCTTCCACTTCTGAGTCGACGACTCCTGCAGGTTCTACTACGCCAGAGGTTTGAGGAAACAACTACATCATCTCCCAGGATCTTCAACAACCAGTGAATCATCAACACCTTTCCACTTCTGAGCACGACTCCTGCAGGTTCTACGACCAGAGGTTAGGTAAACAACTACATCATCTCCCAGGAGCTTCAACAACCGAATCTTCAACAACCAGTGAATCATCAACACCTTCCACTTCTGAGACGACTCCTGCAGGTTCTACGCCAGAGTTGGAAACAACTACATCATCTCCCAGGATCTTCAACAACCAGTGAATCATCAACACTTCTTCCACTTCTGAGTCGACTCCTGCAGGTTCTACACCAGAGGTTGGAAACAACTACATCATCCCCAGGATCTTCAACAACCAGTGAATCATCAACACCTTCCACTGCTGAGTCGACTCCTGCAGGTTCTACGCCAGAGGTAGTAACAACTACATCATCCCCAGGAGCTTCAACAACCAGTGAATCATCAACACCTTCCACTGTCTGAGTCGACTCCTGCAGGTTCTACCTCCAGAGGTTGGAGAACAACTACATCATCACCTTAGGATCTTCAACAACCCAGTGAATCATCAACACCTTCCACTTCTGAATCCTATTCTGGGTCAACTCCTGCAGGATCTACGACATCTGCAATTAATATTCCTTCTTCAGTTGTAGGACAGTGTAATGCTTTCCCATCTCATGAAGGATCAACACCAGTACCAATTAGCACTACAAGTCGATTCTCCAGGAGGTTCTACGTCCAGAGGTAGTAAACAACTACATCATCCCCAGGAGCTTCAACAACCAGTGAATCATCAACACCTTCCACTTCTGAGACGACTCCTGCAGGTTCTACGCCAGAGGTAGTAACAACTACATCATCCCCAGGAGCCCAACAACACCTCCAGGATCTTCAACAACCAGTGAATCAACACCTTCCACTTCTGAGACGACTCCTGCAGGTTCTACTCCAGAGGTAGAAACAACTACATCATCCCCAGGAGCTTCAACAACCAACAACACCTTCCACTGTGAATCCTCAACATCTTCCAGAATCCTACACCATCCCAAGGAGCAACAACCAGTGAATCACACCTTCCACTTCTGAGACACCTCGACTCCTGCAGGTTCTACAGAGTCCAGCCAGGTTGGAAACAACTACATCACCCCCAGTCATCATCCCCAGGATCTTCAACAACCAGTGAATCAACACCTTCCACTTCTGAGACGACTCCTGCAGGTTCTACTCCAGAGGTAGTAAACAACTACATCATCCCCAGGAGTCTTCAACAACCAGTGAATCCTCAACATCCTTCCAGTGCTGAGCACAACTCCTGCAGGTTCTACTCCAGTACGCCAGAGTTGGAAACAACTACATCATCTCCCAGGATCTTCAACAACCAGTGAATCATCGACACCTTCCACTGCTGAGTCGACTCCTGCAGGTTCTACGCCAGAGGTAGTAACAACTACATCATCCCCAGGAGCTTCAACAACCAGTGAATCAACAACACCTTCCACTTCTGAGACGACTCCTGCAGGTTCTACGCCAGAGGTGGAAACAACTACATCATCCCCAGGAGCATCAACAACCACTTCAACAACCAGTGAATCCAGAGGTCAACACCTTCCACTTCTGAGACGACTCCTGCAGGTTCTACTCCAGAGGTAGAAACAACTACATCATCCCCAGGAGCTTCAACAACCAGTGAATCCTCAACACCTTCCACTTCTGAGTCGACTCCTGCAGGTTCTACGCCAGAGTTGGAAACAACTACATCATCCCCAGGATCTTCAACAACCAGTGAATCATCAACACCTTCCACTTCTGAGACGACTCCTGCAGGTTCTACGCCAGAGTTGGAAACAACTACATCATCCCCAGGATCTTCAACAACCCCTGAATCCTCAACACCTTCCACTTCTGAGTCGACTCCTGCAGGTTCTACACCCAGAGGTTGGAAACAACTACATCATCCCCAGGATCTTCAACAACCAGCTTCAACAACCAGTGAATCAACACCTTCCACTTCTGAGACGACTCCTGCAGGTTCTACGCCAGAGGTAGTAACAACTACATCATCCAGGAGCTTCAACAACCAGTGAATCCAGACACCAGTTGGAAACAACTACATCATCCATCACCAGGTCCAGGATCTTCAACAACCAGTGAATCAACACCTTCCACTTCTGAGACGACTCCTGCAGGTTCTACTCCAGAGGTAGAAACAACTACATCATCCCCAGGAGCTTCAACAACCAGTGAATCATCAACACCTTCCACTGCTGAGCACGAACTCCTGCAGGGTTCTACGCCAGAGTTGGAAACAACTACATCATCTCCAGGATCTTCAACAACCAGTGAATCATCAACACCTTCCACTTCCACTGCTGAGTCGACTCCTGCAGGTTCTACGCCAGAGGTAGTAACAACTACATCATCCCCAGGAGCTTCAACAACCAGTGAATCAACACCTTCCACTTCTGAGACGACTCCTGCAGGTTCTACGCCAGAGTTGGAAACAACTACATCATCCCCAGGAGCTTCAACAACCACTGAATCCTCAACACCTTCCACTTCTGAGAGTCGACTCCTGCAGGTTCTACACCAGAGGTTGGAGACAACTGAATCAACACCTTCCACTTCTGAAACAACTACATCATCCCCAGGAGCTTCAACAACCAGTGAATCATCAACACCTTCCACTTCTGAGACGACTCCTGCAGGTTCTACTCCAGAGGTAGAAACAACTACATCATCCCCAGGATCTTCAACAACCAGTGAATCAACCTCCACTCACCTCCTCAGGATCAACACCAGTTCCAGTGCTGAGTCTGGACGACACTCCTGCAGGTTCTACGCCAGAGTTGGAAACAACTTCACACATCCAACAACCGGTTCCACTTCAACAACCAGTTCTGAGGCGACACTACATCATCTCCCAGGATCTACTCAACAACAACAGGTTCTATCATCCCCAGGATCTTCAACAACCAGTGAATCATCAACACCTTCCACTGCTGAGTCGACTCCTGCAGGTTCTACGCCAGAGTTGGAAACAACTACATCATCCCCAGGAGCATCAACAACCAGTGAATCATCAACACCTTCCACTTCTGAGTCGACTCCTGCAGGTTCTACTCCAGAGGTTGGAAACAACTACATCATCCCCAGGATCTTCAACAACCAGTGAATCATCACACACTTCACTTCCACTTGCTGAGTCGACTCCAGACGACTCCTGCAGGTTCTACGCCAGAGTTGGAAACAACTACATCATCCCCAGGATCTTCAACAACCAGTGAATCAACACCTTCCAACACAACCAGTCCTTCCACTTCTGAGACGACTCCTGCAGGTTCTACGCCAGAGGTAGTAACAACTGGAGCTCACTGCGGGTAAACAACTACATCATCCCTCCCAGGATCTTCAACAACCCCCTCATGAGTGAATCATCAACACCTTCCACTTCTGAGTCGACTCCTGCAGGTTCTACGCCAGAGGTTCTACGGAAACACTACTAACAACTACATCATCCCCAGGAGCTTCAACAACCAGTGAATCATCAACACCTTCCACTTTGCTGAGACGACTCCTGCAGGTTCTACACCAGAGGTTGGAAACAACTACATCATCTCCCAGGAGCTTCAACAACCAGTGAATCAACAACACCTTCCACTTTGCTGAGTCGACGACTCCTGCAGGTTCTACACCAGAGTTGGAAACAACTCAACAAGTACATCATGCCCCAGGAGCTTCTAACACCTTCCACTTCTGAGGTAGAAACAACTACTCCAGAGGTAAAACAACTACATCATCCCCCAGGAGGTCTTCAACAACCAGTGAATCATCACCTTCCACTTCTGAGACGACTCATCACCCACCTTGAATCACCAGGATCTTCACTCAGTCAACCAGTCAGACAACAATGACTCCACTGCTGACGACTACAGGTTCTACTTCACTACGCCAGAGAGTTGGAAAACAACTACATCATCTCCCAGGATCTTCAACAACCAGTGAATCATCAACATCCTTCCACTTCTGAGACGACTCCTGCAGGTTCTACGCCAGAGGTAGAAACAACTACATCATCCCCAGGATCTTCAACAACCCCTGAATCCTCAACACTTTCCACTTCTGAGTCGACTCCTGCAGGTTCTACGCCAGGGTTGGAAACAAGTTCATCCCCAGGAAACAACTACATCATCTCCCAGGATCTTCAACAACCAGTGAATCATCAACACCTTCCACTTCTGAGACGACTCCTGCAGGTTCTACTTCAGCCAGAGGTCAACAACCAGTGGAAACAACTACATCATCCCCAGGAGCCAGGGTCAACAACCAGTTCAACAACCAGTGAATCAACACCTCAACACCTTCCACTTCCACTGCTGAGACGACTCCTGCAGGTTCTACGCCAGAGGTAGGAAACAACTACATCATCCCCCAGGATCTTCAACAACCAGTGAATCATCAACACCTTCCACTTCTGAGACGACTCCTGCAGGTTCTACTACATCATCATCCCAGGTTCTACGCCAGAGTTGGAAACAACTACATCATCTCCAGGATCTTCAACAACCAGTGAATCATCAACACCTTCCACTTCTGAGACACCTCGACTCCTGCAGGTTCTACGCCAGAGGTTGGAAACAACTACATCATCCCCAGGAGCTTCAACAACCAGTGAATCATCAACACCTTCCACTTCTGAGACGACTCCTGCAGGTTCTACACCAGAGTCCAGAGGTTGGAAACAACTACATCATCTCCCAGGATCTTCAACAACCAATCCTCAACACTTTCCACTTCTGTGAATCAACACCTTCCACTTCTGAGACGACTCCTGCAGGTTCTACTCCAGAGGTAGTAACAACTACATCATCCCCAGGAGCTTCAACAACCAGTGAATCATCAACACCTTCCACTTCTGAGACGACTCCTGCAGGTTCTACTCCAGAGGTAGAAACAACTACATCACCCCCAGGAGCTCCAACCAGTGAATCCCAGGATCTTCAACAACCAGTCTTCAACAACCAGAATCAACAGCTCAACACCTTCCACTTCTGAGACGACTCCTGCAGGTTCTACTCCAGAGTTAAACAACTTCACATCTGCCTACGACAGGAAACAACTACATCATCTCCAGGATCTTCTACAACTAGTGAATCATCAACACCTTCCATTCCACTGCTGAGTAACAAACTCCCATCATCCCCCAGAAGATCGACTCCTGCAGGTTCTACACCAGAGTTCATCACACCTTTCCACTTCTGGAAACAACTACATCATCCCCAGGAGCATTCAACAACCAGTGAATCAATCAACACCTTCCACTTCTGAATCATCAACATCCTTCCACTGCTCAGAGACGACTCCTGCAGCTCTCTTCCACTTCAGGATCAACTCTAAACTTGTTCTACACCAGAGTTGGCATCAACTACACCATCTCCAGGGTCTTCAACAACCAGTGAATCAACACCTTCCACTTCTGAGACCTTCCACTCCTGCAGGTTCTACACCAGGGTCCAGAGTAGAAACAACTACATCATCCCCAGGAGCTTCAACAACCAGTGAATCCTCAGTCACCTTCCACTCTGAGTCGACTCCTGCAGGTTCTACGCCAGAGTTGGCAACAACTACACCATCTCCAGGGTCTTCAACAACCAGTGAATCATCAACATCTTCCACTGCTCAGCCGACTCCTGCAGGTTCTACGCCAGAGTTGGAAACAACTACATCATCTCCAGGAGTCTTCAACAACCAGTGAATCATCAACATCCTTCCACTGCTGAGACGACTCTTTCAGGTTCTACGCCAGAGGTATGAAACAACTACATCATCTCCAGGAGCTTCAACAACCACTGAATCATTAACACCATCCACTGCTGAAGTTGTAGACACAACCACGTCATCTTCTGTAGCTTCAACACCCGTTGAATCATCATCGCCTGCAAATTCTGTTTCAACTCCAGGATCTGTCACGGCAACAGTAACTAGTACCCCATCAACCACCACAAATGTACCTACTCAATCTCCTATGCTTAACACCACACCAGGATTTGGCTGTAATGCCCTGAACAATTTACCTCAACTTCATGATCCTGACATTCTAGAATTATCTTATCCATTTTCTGACAACTTTTGGTGATCACCACTCATCACTCAAATGACCAGTTCCACAACCAATCATCAGTAAAATCTTAGTAAGGATCCAAACTGACCACACTGACCACCACTTCTTTCCACTTTATAATCTATACTACTACCTACATACTGCCTGTTAATAGGTCTTCCACTTCTTCGCAATCTAGTATCCACCAAACCCAACATTATCTCAAAATCGAATTATCATTTAAATATCACCATGACACACCGAGATAGAGAGAGTATATATATATATATATATATATATATATATAGATATATATATATATATATATATATATATATAATATATAGATACTATATAGATATATATATATATATATATATATATATATATATATATAACCCATATTCATGTCTCGATCAGGAAGCAACAATCTGCCAACCTTCTGACATGATCCCAGTGTGTTAATCCTGTTGTAATCTATATACTCACTCAAGTCTCCTCTGCTTATCTCCACTGCACTGCTGGTGATGCTGAAACAACCAAACACAACCACTCTGCAAATATTCTTCTGAAAAAAAAAAAAAACCTAAAAACTTTCACTTTATCCGTGAACTTTTGAAGCTTTCTACCACTGTACCTACAGTTGTTTTTTTCTGTCTACTGGTCATAATAGCTTACATATTTGCTTAATAATTTCTCTGCAGATGAGCTGTTCTGTATTAACAAAGTGTTAAAGTAGTTTATAGTGTGCTTTCATATATAATAAAAATAATGCAACAATCCTTGTTTACATTCATTAATTTCACTTTAAGTTCAGTTATGTTAAAAATAAAAATAATAATGTAAAATAACACATTTAAAATATATATTTTACGCAAGAATATAATCTCTAACAAAAACAAAAACATTCATGTTTAATTAAAGTCTGTTTCCATCATTTACCCCCAGCGTTGAATCCACCATGACTCCGCTACAAGCCTCCAATGAGTCTGTAAATAAAAATGTTCCCTCACAGTCAGTAACAAAGGTTTTTCAGCAGCTTCACCAAGCCATGAAGATGAAACCTGACTGACATTCCTTGTGCTGATTGTCACACACATAAGCAAACATCTTGGTTCCTTCTCACATTCCTCTAGAAATGTAACTCATTTATCATTTATCAAATCTTGAAGAACATAAGCTTCTAAAGAAATGTGATCACCATCATCCAATTTCCTTATCATCCACTTTTAGTGTTTTTATTCATCTGTGTTTTATTCTCCAACAGGGAACATGGTGGTTTAGTAGTTAGCAAATTCGCCTCACACCTCTAGGGGTAGGGGTTCGATTCCCGTCTCGGCCATGTGTGTGTGTGGAGTTTGTGCATGTTCTCCCCGTGCCTCACGGGTTTTTTCTCCGGGTTCTCCGGTCCTTCCCCGGTCCAAAAACATGCACGGTAGGTTGATTGACACCTTGGAAAATTGTATCTAGCGTTGAATGTGTGTGTGTGAATGTGAGTGTGTGTGTGTACTGTGATGGGTTGGCATTCCATCCAGGGTGTATCCTGCCTTAATGCCCATAGATGCCTCAGATAGGCACAGACTCCCCGTGACCCGAGGGAAGATCGGATAAAGTGGTAGAAGAATGAATGAATTCTCCAACAGCTTGGTTTTGCACAAGTTGATGATTTTGCTGTACATCTTTATCAAATTATCTATTCCCCTGTTCATTTTCAAATCATTCTGTGATTCAGAGAACAGGATTTCTCTTAAACAGAAGACATAGCATTAAACAAGGATGTGATCTGCACCAGAGGTTTCGAAGGGGAAAGAACAGAAGTAAACAGAGGTTAAAACTGTGCACTGCTGCTCAAAAGGTCACAAGTTAAAATCTATACACCACCAAACTTACACTGCCTTACACTGCTGTATACAGCCGATTATTAGTTTTCAAGTTTCACGGATCAGCAATTTATTATTATTTTTCAATTTATGTAACTTATTTATCATTAATCCAACACATATATGATTCTATGATGTCAGTTCATGGCAGTGAGATATAGATAGTGTTCCATCTCATTAAAACTCGTATAAGTGTTTTATTTCCTGATTAAAGACCTTCAATTCATCAGGACCAGAAATCACCAGGAGAGGCTGAAGTCAAATATAACTCTGTAAACTCTGTACAGTATTAAATAGGACACAGAAGGAATTTTGTTGTTTGTATACAATTTCACTTGGAATTATGTCTCCCCCAACTAAGCAAGCCATAGATGACAGGTGACAGCAGTGAGGGACCAAAACTTCATCAGTGACCCAACTGGAGTTAAAAACCTTGGGAGACACCAGGCTCTTAATCCCAGAGACCAGGGTCAAGCTGGAGAGTTTGGACATGTTCACAAAGAGGCTGTAACAGTTTGACAAAAAAAGTACTTGATCGGTGAAGAGTGTACCTATTTTGTTCTAGTTTCATAAAGTAAAGGGCGTCTCTTATCCAATGGGAATGAGACAGAGGATGGGCGCTCTTCCAGTTCAGCAGAATTAAATGCCTAACCAAAATAGTTAAGAAGGCTACAATATTCCAGTAATCGGGCAGGGTGGAATATCAATAGAAGTAATGGCTGACAAAGGCCCAACAACATGTACCAGAACATGTACCGGAATGACACCTGCCACACTCAGGATTGATAGAGGGGTCAATATGGGATACACTGCTGTTGGACCAGTGGGATCTATCTACCACTTTGCATTGTATAAGCCTGTGACCTATACTAATTTCAGCTCCAGTGTCTTGGGATAAAACAATGCATATGTTGTCAGAGAAAAACTGCAAATTAACAATCATATCTACTAGTTTAGATGTTGACCCTTTAGCAGAAGGATCCACACCCAACAACTGAAACAGAGGGTGCATTTGGAAATACAGCCACTTCTTGGCACACAAAATCCCAAGTTTGTAAGTATCTGAAAAAGTGACTTTTGTGGACATTAAACTGAGAGGATAAATAATCAAATGAAGCAAAAACACCATCAATATTAAGATCATGAATAGAAACAAGCCCCCGGACTCTCTCCATGAGGCATAGGCACATCCAACACTTAAGGACAAAACAACGGATTGGAGTGTATTGGGGGATAGTAAAGGGTATATATTGGAAAGATTGTGAAGACCAAATGTCCATAAGACCTAGGTCCAGATTTTAAGACTAACATTCCAACTGGTAAGTTTTGATAGACCACAAAGTACCATACTGGAGGTCACTGGGAACATTCATTCATTCATCTTCTACCGCTTGATCCGATCTTCCCTCGGGTCACGGGGAGGGAGCAGGGCTAGGTCATTCATCGGCAGGGCTCAGGGGTCTATGCATTATGGCAGTTATATAGGCAGGCCAGAAAACCCATGGGGAGCATGGGGGAACACCCTGGAATGGAATGCCAACCCATCGCAGGTCACACACACACTCACATTCACACACACATTAATACACTAGGGACAATTTTCCAAGGTCCAAAGTTGGTGCCAATAAACAAACTTACCGTGCGTGCATGTTTTTGGACCCACCCATTTTTTGGACCGTAGGGGGGGGAAAAGGGGGGAAAGGGGGGACCGGAGAACCCGGAGAAAAACCCCCTGAGACACGGGGAGAATATGCAAACTCCACACACACATGGCCGAGACGGGAATCAAACCCGGACCCTGGCGGTGTGAGGCGAACATGCTAACCACTAAGCCATCGTGCCACTGGGAACATCAAGAGCGGAAATGAGCATGACCAAGCCTCTGACACACCCAGCCCAACCACAAACACAAACTTCTAGCATTTGAAGAGGCAAAGCGCAGTGAGATTAATTGCACCCACCCACAGAAGACAAAGTGAAAAGAAACAAAAGATGGGAAAGAACCCACACAAAACAAAAAACAACTAAATATATTAAAAAAAAAAAAAACCCACACCGGCCAACAGCAAGAACTGCAAGCAAATTTCCTGATTCCAAACACTCCCTTGAGTTATATATAACCTCAATTATGTGTACAATTATGTGTACTGTTTGGTTACTGTTGTCGATGAGCTCTGCCCAGCTCAGGAGGTTAGCACTGGGGAACCAAGGACTTTCTTTCTGGGAGAAAAAGTAGTCAGACGTGGCCCCTCGATAGACTCTGGTAAACCCAGGGTTCTAATATTTTGCCGTCGACTGTGGATCAACCTTAACCTTATGCCACTCATTATCTTTTTCTCGTCTCTAGCATTTTGTTTTGAGTTTAGTTGCTGAATAAATCCTATAGTCCTGGACTCGAGATTACCGATGTGAGTTGCATGATCAGCTACCGTAGATTGGATGGTCTCCAGCTGGTGGTCTTGACCACAAGATGGTCTTGACCGCAAAGCTATTGACTAGAGCACTGCTAGCACTCTGTGAAGGATTCTGTTCCTGGTCTTTATCGCTCTGTTTGAATCTTACTTTGAACGTATTAAAAACTAATAAAGCCTCCAAACAACTGATTAATAACTGGCTTCAGTAGCAAATAAGAGCGTTGAGGTTTTTAGGAGTCTACTCCTCAAGCGCCGTAACCGTAGACCCCAGAGTGTGTATGCTAGTGGTTAAGGTGCTGGGCTACTGATCTGAAGGTTGAGGATTCGAGTCCCATATCACCAAGCTGTCACCCTTGGGTCCCTGAGAAAGGCCCTTAACCCTCTGTGCTCCAGGGGGTGTTGTATCATGGCTGACTTGCATCTGACCCCAGCTTCCAAACCTTCTAGGATATGCAAAGAAACAATTTTACTGTGTGTAATGCATATGTGACAAATAAAGGCTATTCATATTATTTCTAGAAGAGGTTTAATTACATCTGGAACTATCTGAAGAGACTTGTAGGCTACAGCCCAAGTTGATGATTTTGCAGAGTAAATACATTAAGTTAATTGATTATCTGTTATCATTATAGTGCTATTTGCAGGTGTATTTACAAAATAAATTGGATTAATATTAATAGTCATCACTATTTATTTAGTCTGCATGTTAGGGAGATGCTTTTATTCCCTGTTAGTTTTTCTACAGTACATTATTTTGCAACATGTATTAGCTGAAATTAAAACAGTGCTTTGTTCTTCACTCGTGCACTTTCTTAACATGTGTTTGTGCATAATTCATTGAGTTATTTGACCAAAAACATATTCTAAGGCTTTTCTGGGTGTTATTCAGTGGGCTATCTCAAGAGGGGGCAGTGTGTTCATTATATGTGTGTGTTACAATTTTCTTTTTCTCTTCTGGACTTGCTGTAGGCAAAAGAGAGAATTTTGGCACATGCGCACTTGCTGTACATATAAAAAATTATTGAATAAAGAAGGTACTTGTTTCCCACGATATCCTGTTCCTGATTTCCTTATTTACATATAGTCAGGTGTTTAGGTGAACCCCTTTCAAAACGCTCGCTTGTATGTGCGTGCATTGGTCAAAACAACATAATTTTATTGGAAACTGAATAAAATGAACCAAAAATTTATTTTGATTTGTTGTACAATAAATAAATTGTAATTGTATTGAGTCTGTTAGTCTGCTACTTGGCCGGGTTTTGGATATTCACTGTTTAGTTGCTGTTGTTCTGTGACTAGGAACTATGCTACAAGAAATGAGAGCAGCACCATTTTTCCTTTCTTTAATGGGGGTCAGTTTATACAAGAAAATAACATATGCATCCTTTTTGTCCAAGTGGATGAGAGCCAGATGGAGAGTGGTGGTGATGGCGTCGTCCGTGGAACGGTTAGGACGATATGCGACCTGCACTGGGTCCAGTGGGTGTGGAAGGTGGGATTTGATGTGCCTCATGAAGAGCCTCTCGAAGCACTTCATAGTGAAGGGTGTGAGTGCAACGGGACGGTAATCATTGAGGCAGGAGACTGAAGACTTCTTAGGCACTGGGATGAAGGACATCTGCTAGCTGTTCTGCACATTCCCTGAGCACCCGGCCAGAAATGTTATCTGGTCCAGCAGACTTCCGTGGGTTGACTCTGCGTAGTCAGACTCTTCATCTGTGGTTAGACAGATCACCTGGTCGTTGGCAGGAGGGTTGGACTTCCATGCTGCTACATTGTTCTGTTCATTGCACTTATCAAATAGGGAGACGGGACTCCTGCATCACTGTTGTGATTGGTCTGTCATTCCAACAGGCGTGGTGTGATTGGTCCTTCCTAGATTGGTCACGCCAGAGGTGATTTCCATAGTAAGACACCGAATGCATGTTTGAAACTGTTGTTTGTCTCTATTCCTTCCAGTTCGGACCAATGAATCCTTTACACATATATTAAAATTACATTTTCAAAATATGTCTCTGGCATTATTCAAAGGGCCGGATCAAATGTGGGGGCGGGATCCAGCATCCGCCAGTAGTTTGGGGAACCCTGCTATAAAATCTGCAGGTGCTTCTATAATGCTAGAATCTTTTCTGTCTAATAGCTAATATTTCTCACAGATAAAATCATTGCTAGCGACAGAGAAAAACTGACTATACAATCCACACACTGAATGAGCTGAATGCTTGCCATACCAAAGTGGGATATACAAGAAATATACCAAAAAACAAAAATGCAAAAACATGTAAGGAGAAAAAGAAAAGTCTGAACATAGGAAACTGTAGTGTTTGCACTATAACTGTGTCCACATTCTTTTGGCAATAGAAATGTAAACCGAGAAAACATCTTTGTTACTTTTAAGGTTTGTAATTAATAATCCTTCCACTTCAGTAGAATGTTTCCTGCAAGAAACCGCACATAAACTCTATCTGGTCTCCATGCTTTATCTCTACTAACTCTCTCAAAGTTCATGGTAGGTGATAAATAATATAATCCACCATGCTGGAAGATGCTTGGGTTCCTTCTTATCTCTGTATTTTATTTATTTATGATAAACAGAACAGTTAAATTGTTTTCAGCGTGAGACATGAGACATGACCTGTGGGAAGAACACGATGTACAATGTTTTAAATTCAATGCTGGTGGCTCAAGTGAAGTTAAATAATAATAACAATTATAATCCACTGATTGTTAATCAGGGGCACGGTGGTTTAGTGGTTAACACGTTCACCTCACACTGCCAGGGTCCGGGTTCGATTCCCGTCTCGGCCATGTGTGTGTGGAGTTTGTGCATGTTCTCCCCGTGTCTCAGGGTTTTTTTTCTCTGGGTTCTCCGGTTTCCTCCCTGGTCCAAAAACTATCAAATTTTAATATTTAAAACGAAAATGACCGTGACCCGAAGGAATATCGGGTAAAGCGATAGAACATGAATATTCATTTCATTCATTCATTCATTCATCTTCTACCGCTTTATCCGATCTTCCTCGGGTCACGGGGAGTCTGTGCCTATCTCAGGCGTCTATGGGCATTAAGGCAGGATACACCCTGGATGGAATGCCAACCCATCGCAGGGCACACACACACACATTCATACACTAGGGACAATTTTTCCAAGGTGCCAATCAACCTACCGTGCATGTTTTTGGACCGGGGGAAACCGGAGAACCCGGGGAAAAACCCCCTGAGGCACGGGGAGAGACATGCACAACTCCACACACACATGGCCGAGACGGGAATCGAACCCGGATCCTGGCAGTGTGAGGCGAACGTGCTAACCACTAAGCCACCGTGCCCCTGAATATTCATTTCATTTATGGATATTTCAGTGACTTCTTTGCATTTGTGTAATGACTTTATTTATGTATTTAAGACTTTTCAGTTCCTAATACACACTGTGTCTTTTCTCCTCAGAGTTCACTATTATCTCACGCTTACAGAGGAACCTATCACAACAGACAAACACACTATCAGTGTCGTGAGACGTGTAGAATAAACATCACTCCCACTTGATATAAAAGCTCCAGAAGTTCCTGAGACACATTGAGGAGGAGGAGGAGGAATGCAGAACATCACTGCTGGACATGGCTCTCATGATGGCTCGGCTAATTCTAGCATCTACGCTAATCTATTTCAGCTCCGCATCACCATTTTTATTCTTTACTGAGAAAAGGTATATCAGAGACATCGATGATGGAAACCTCAATGAAGGTATGAAAAAGGTTTCTTCTTAAAGGAGAGAATGGATTTATTACACCAACTTTCTACCTGAGTTTGTTCTGAAATCCAAGTGAGAAGGAAACGGATAAAACATGCTCCAGGTCAAAGCAGTATAAGAAGTATATTACTAAGTATGTTGACACACACAATTAAGCGGATGACTGTGGTGTCCTCCACAAACTTCAGGAGCTTGACAGAGGAGTTTATATCGGTGTAGTCGTTTGTGTATAGGCAGAAAAGCAGAGGGGAGAGAACACAACCCTGCACCAGTCCTGATGGAGTTCTGGATGTGAGTTTGCCCAGGGCACGTTGGGTCGGTTTGGCTGGGAGAAGGTCAGGAATGATGGTGTTAAAGACCAAACTGAAGTCTACATATAAGATCCTTGCATAGGTTCCCAGTCTGTCAAGATGTTGCAGAATATAATGCAGTCCCATATTGACTGCATCGTCCACAGAACTGTTATGTCTGCAGGCAAACTGGAGGTGATCCAGCAATGGTCCAGTGATGTCCTTCAGGTAGTCCAGTACCAGTCTTTCATTCGGCTTCATGAGCACAGACGTGAGAATTAAAGGACTGCAATCATTAAGTCCAGTGGATTTGTTTTTTTTTTGGGGAATTACACATAGCTCTAGTCATCTGTTGAAGATCTGTGTGAAGATGGAGGCCAGGTGAACACCACAGACACGTGGGTGAAACATCATCTGGGCCTTCTGTAGACCAGTCTTCTCTAGTCTTCTGTAGCCCTGTTTTGCATCCTCGGCACCTATTTTAAAATCGACAACGGAGGTGGGTGAATGGAGGGGGGTTACAGGGTGGATGGGTGAATGTGTGAAGGGCAGGTCAGAACAGGTCCGTGATAGATGGGCTTTTTAGGATCAGATCTTCAGATCAGTGATTCTCCACAGACATGTTCTTGGTGATGTTCCTCATACCAGTCCATATTGATGCCAGGTTGCTGGCTGAAAACTGTTTTTCCAATTTTTTTAGCCAGTCTGATCTCTTTTGTTCTACAGGAAATGCTGAAGGAATTGAAAGTTTTACTATATGTGCATATAGGATGAGAAGTGGTGAGAGCTGCTCTGGGAGAGATGATGAAGTGTGATGTGATGTTTCTCCACAGGCCTGCAGAGTGAAACTGACAGTGAAGACCAGCAGCTCCAGTGTGATGCTGAGAGTGTGATCATTGCAGTTTCGCCAAACCAATACAATAATATGGACCTGTTGATAGGTAAGACCTCCTCACAGCACTGGATCATACAGCACATACAGACCTTTCATTGGGTTTATTGTGATGATAATAATAATAATAATAATAATAATAATAATAATAATAATAATAATAATAATAATAATTCATTAATCCAGGTCCAAATACATGCACGGTAGGTTGGAAAAATTGTCCATAGTGTGTGGTGTGTGTGTGTGTGTGTGTGTGTGTGTGTGTGTGTGTGTGTGTGGTGTGTGTGTGTGTTGTGTGTGTGTGTGTGTGTGTGTGATGTGGTGGGTTTGCATGCATCCATACAGGTTGTATCCTGCCTTAATGCCCATAGACGCCTGAGATAGACACAGACTCCCCGTTACCCGAGGGAAGATCAGATTAAGCGCTAGAAGATGAATGAATTAATGAATTAATGACCAAATAATTCATTACATTTATATAGCGCTTTTCTGGACACTATACATCATTAGAGTTGGATCTCCACATCCACCACCGGTGTGGGACATCCACTTGGATGATGATACAGCAACCATGGTGGCATCCAGTAGTGGCATAGTCGCCACCAGCTTACCTGTGGAGAGGAGACAGAATTATGAAGACAACCAGTAGATATGGGGATGATGTTAGGAGGCCGTGATCGTCAGAAGCGAATGGGCAAATTTGGCCGGGATGCCGAGGACACGCCGCTACTCTTTTTTTTTCGAAAAACATCCTGGGATTTTAATGACCACAGAAAGACGGTGCTTTTTTCGTTGACAGTACAACGTCCCCTGTCACTATGTGGGTGTTAGGACCCACATAGACCACAGGGTAAGCGCCCCCTGCTGGCCCTCACTAACACCTCTTGGAAGTTCATCATCCGGTCATCACATGGTCACTGAACAGTCTAAATCTGTCTTCATGGATACAATGTGTTTGCCATCAACAGCAGGGGTACAGTTTCATGGAGAACTTCAGTGAGGAGGAAGGATCAGAATGGAAGTAGGAGAACTGAATGCAAGCAGTCATATATGACATTACAGGATCAATATAAACCTCTCAGAGAACAATCACAGAGATGAGATACGATAAGAATGAAAGAGAAAATTGTAGTAAAACAGCTTCAGGTCTGAAGGGTGAATTGTGGGAGTTTTTACTCTGATCAGGAACACTGTGTGTTTTACCATTACATTGTGTTGCCCTTCTTTGTCTATTGCATGAATTCTGTATAAACACCAGAAGTTTGGAAATGAACTCAATTCTGAAGGTACCTTATTGAGGGGTATAGCTTTGAGGGGTGTAGATTAGGGGGTAAGGTCGGGGGTTCGAGCCCCGGTATGGCCAAGCTGCCACCCTTGGGTCATTGAGCAAGACCCTTAAAACCCTCTGTGCTCCAGGGGGTGCTGTTTCATCATGGCTGACCCTGCACTCTGACCCCAACTTCCAAACGAAAAACTGTGAAAGGCGAAGAAAGAATTTCACTGTGCTGTAATGTTTATGTGATGAATAAACACTATTCTATTGTGTTTATTTCTCTCTCCTCAGGTGATGAGAGGAAGATTTCTATCAGGGAGTTGTTGGAGGAATGCAGTTATGTGGAGATGGAGTATTCGTCTCTGATCAGGATCTTCTATAAAGGCTGCTCCTTGGATACATGGGTGAGAGTCACATTGCTCTCATCTTTGGTGAGACGTGAGTTTCTAAGTTGATATATCTCATGATGAATGTTCTCCACCTCAGCTTGGCCAGGAGATGCAGTACACCTTGACCCTCGTCTACTTTGACACCAAACAAATCCAAATCTGTCCTTCATCCACAACTGGAGGAACTGATTTTCCTGCTGTTAAGTGTGAAAGTGTCAGCATGACTGTAACGCTCGCGGCTAAGGAGCTGATAGAGGCCAGATTTGTTGGTGAGTTCAAATCTGCAGTAAAATCAACAATAATAATAATAATAATAATGAGTTTTGCAAATTGCAAATGATCCAAAATGCAGCTGCACGACTTGTGTTCAACCTGCACAAGTTCTCCCACAACACCAACCCACTACTGCGCTCGCTCCACTGGCTTCTGCTTGCATCAGATTTAAAACACTGATGCTTTCCTACAAAGCAAAAAATGGATCTGCACCTTCTCACCTCCGAGACTTCATCACTGCCTGAGAGTGTCAAGTACTGCTCACCTGATTCCACCTTCTCTCAGGATAAGAAGTATGTTAACTAAAAGGCTCTTCTCTGTTCTGGCACAGAGGGGTGGAATGAACTTCCCATAGACGTCCGAACAGCAGTCACTGGATTTCATTTTCAGAGTCGCCCTGAAACATTTGAAATAGAAATGTTCCCAACTTGGGAAACTTGTTTTTTTTCTCCTTTTAAAGGTCATTCATTCATTCATTCATTTATCTTCTATTGCTTTATCCGATCTTCCCTCGGGTCACGGGGAGTCTGTGTCTATCTCAGGCGTCTATGGGCATTAAGGCAGGATACACCCTGGATGGAATGCCAACTCATCACAGGACATGCACATTCATTCACATTCATACACTGGCACCTTGGAAAAATTGTTCCTAATCAATCTACCGTGCATGTTTTTGGACCGGGGGAGGAAACCGGAGAACCCGGAGAAAAACCCCTGAGGCACGGGGAGAACATGCACAAACGAGACAGGAATCAAACCCCGACCCTGGCGGTATGAGGCGAACGTGCCAATCACTAAACCAACGTGCCCCTTGTAACTTTTCAATGACTTTATAAAAGTAAAGCAACTGATTACTTTTGATTACTTTCATTTGTCCACTAGGTGGCGCTTACTGTAATTAACATTCTACGGAAATAAAATTCAAACCGTCGGACAAAGTAGGTCATATTTTTGGAAATTGAGATGCACTAGAATCTAATTTTTTAAAGGGGGGATTTCTTTGAGATTTGTAATCTTCAACATTTTCAAAAGTAACTGTAATTTAACTACACATTTTTTCTCAGCAACTGTAATGAATTACTGTTACTTTTAATTGGTAATTAAATTACATAATGCTGTTACATTTAATGTTACTCCCCAACACTGTTCATAGAGACTCATGGAGAAGGGCGTCTGCTAAATGCTGCAAATGCTCAGAAAAGCTGGGTTTAAACACTATAATGATATACACAGTAGTGCACATGTTATACCTACTGCACTTTATTGCTGCAGATCTGGATGCGTCTTCTCTGGAAGAGATAGTCATGACTGAGGAAGATGGTTCAACGCAAATGGGAAATGGAGAATACCTTGTTATTCAGGTGGAGAATCCCATGAAAAAGGTACTTCTGAATTTATATTAATTAAACATTATAAAATGCTTTGAGATGCTTGTTGGAGACTTTTCCTGTGGTTTATCCTGCAGGATCTGGCCATGCTTTTACTTCAATATATTGACATAATGGATAAACTGAACATGGTGAAGGTTTTCTGTCCTCAACATCAAACTAAGAATGAAATTCCAATAAACAGCAAATACTCAAATAAAGGCCATCATGGTCCGAAGGCTTCGGAGAACTATAAATTCCCACAACAGCCATTTATCCAATGGGCAATGCCGTTGTTCATGTCCGAAGCATACAGACCATCTTCGAAGATAATCACATCAATAAATACAAACATGCCCAGTGAAGGCACCCATACTACAGGACCGACAACAACGGTGAATGCAGAACTGAACCCTACTGAATCTTCTACTGAAGGAACAGAGAACACCAGGCATGTCGTTAGTTTTGATGAAGCTCCTGGTTCTCCCACAAAGATGCAAGATGTAATTAGACCTATTTGTGCAGCATCACTGGTACCACCCACATCCACGAGCACTACAAGTTTGACTGCTGAACAAACTGCAGCCTCAGCAAACACTTTGGCAGAAACAACTACAACACAAAATCCAGTATCTATTCCATCTGGTCCTGCTTCATCTCCTGTGCAGACTCCTTTAGAATCATCCACTGCAAAACCAAGCAGACCTGCAGCAGATGTTACCATAGAGACAACTGCAGCGCAAAAACAATCTGTAGAACCAACGGCTGATGAAAATCAACCAAACCGCAACAATGGAACGTCATCTGATTCAGGATCAACACCGACACCAGAAACAAGCACGACTGAACCTTCCACACAAAGCAGCACAAAGGCCACAACATTCACACCAAAATCACTTCCTGAAATGATCACCTCAGCAACACCAACCATCACCACTCACACCAATGATGACGCTGCAACAGCCACACCTGCATCACCAGCTGAAACCACCTCTGCACCATTTAGCACACAAACACCAGATCGGCAAGAAGATTCCCCCTTGTTCAGTTATAACCCTGCAGCAGCTACTCCAGGATCCACATCGGATCCAACAACCACACAAACAGC
The DNA here is from genome assembly GCA_030449085.1 of Kryptopterus vitreolus. NCBI lineage: Eukaryota > Metazoa > Chordata > Actinopteri > Siluriformes > Siluridae > Kryptopterus > Kryptopterus vitreolus. The sequence continues at coordinate 24,471,033 of JACRUU010000004.1, read as the reverse complement.
GACCTCGGCTTCTACTGCAGTCTTACCAGCTACATTCACATCAGTCACACCTGGAGTAAACCTGCCCAGCTCTACCACTGAAACACCTCCATTTTGCAACTTACTCAAAGAAGAAACAGCCACGGTGGAAACACCACCAGCCCATGCAGAAATAACAAGGAATGGTGACTCCAATGACATCTTCTGGGGTTTTCCAGATCCAACGTTCACATGAGTCAAAAACTTCAGCAAATGATGGAACAGCGTAAATGAAGAGCAGCTAATAATCACTCTGATCTTCACTCTGATCTTCACATAGGGTCTGATCTTGGTAAAAGCGGATTTATTGTATAGTTGAAGAGACTTTTGGCTTCTGAAACGTACGTGAAAAAGGACTGAATAACAAACAAGTTTTCTTCATTATTATTATTATTATTATTTCCTGTTTGTATAGATTTTACACTGAACCTCATCGTCAGTGATTATAATAAGACTCAGAGTTAGAATTAAGCAGGATGTCGTATTAAATAGTGGTGATGGTGATGAGGATCAGCCGGTGTTTGTTTCCTACAATCTTAAAGTCATCAGTGATGCAGCGTGAATTTTTATCACCAGAAGTTTATAATTGTGTGTCATTAAAGTTTGGGAGCAGCAGAACTTCTCACTGAACGTTTTAAATCTCCACTGCAGTTCCGAGTTATACATTATTACCACTAAAACTACATCCATTTAAAGCATGTTTCAAAACACTTAAAGATGCTGTAGAATAGTGTGTTTATGTAACCACAAATAACAACAAACACAACACAAGAGCTGTTTGTGTGTGTATGCGCCAGCAGTATGTGGTCCCTCAGTGTGTGTGTGTGTGTGTGTGTGTGTGTTTCAGAAGTATTTGTTCCCTCAGTGTGTGTGTGTTTCAGCAGTATTTGGTCCCTCAGTGTGTGTGTGTGTGTTTGTGTGTGTGTGTGTGTGTGTTTCAGTGTCAGTGTATGTGTGTCCCTCAGTTGTGTGTCAGTGTGTGTGTGTGGTGTGTGTTTCATGTTGTTCAGCAGTATTTGGTCCCTCATGTGTGTGTGTGTGTTGTGTGTGTGTGTGTGTGTTTCAGCAGTATTTTGTCCCTCAGTGTGTGTGTGTGTGTGTTTGTGTGTGTGTTGTGTGTGTTTCAGCAGTATGTGGTCCCTCAGTGTGTGTGTGTGTTTGTGTGTGTGTGTGTGTTTCAGCAGTATGTGGTCCAGTGTGTGAGTGTGTGTGTGTGTGTTTCATGTGGTCCCTCAGTGTGTGTGAGTGTGTTTGTGTGTGTGTGTGTGTGTTTCAGCAGTATTTGGTCCCTCAGTGTGTGTGTGTGTGTTTGTGTGTGTGTGTGTGTTTCAGCAGTATGTGGTCCCTCAGTGTGTGTGTCTGTGTGTTTCAGCAGTATGTGGTCATGTGTGTGTGTGTTTGTTGTTCCCTCAGTGTGTGTGTGTGTGTTGTGTTTCAGCAGTATTTGGTCCCTCAGTGTGTGTGTGTGTGTGTTCGTGTTTCAGCAGTATGTGGTCCCTCAGTGTGTGTGTGTGTATTTGATCAGGTGTGTGTGTCAGCAGTATTTGGTCCCTCAGTGTGTGTGTGTGTGTGTGTGTGTTTTAGCAAAGTATTTGTTGTCCCCTCAGTGTGTGTGGTGTGTGTTGTGTGTGTGTGTGTGTTTGTGTGTGTGTGTGTGTGTGTGTTGTTCAGCAGTATTTGGTCCCTCAGTGGTGGTGTGTGTGTTTGTGTGTGTTTCAGCAGTATGTGGTCCCTAAGTGTGTGTGTGTGTGTCAGTTTCAGCAGTTTGGTTGGTGGTGTCCCTCAGTGTCAGTGTGTGTGTGTGTTTGTTTCAGCAGTATTTGGTCCCTCAGTGTGTGTGTGTGTTTGTGTGTGTGTGTGTGTGTTTCAGCAGCAGTATGTGGTCCCTCAGTGTTGTGTGTGTTGTTTCAGCAGTATTTGGTCCCTCAGTGTGTGTGTGTGTTTTCAGTGTGTGTGTGTTGTTTTTCATGTGTGTTTCAGCAGTATGTGGTCCCTCAGTGTGTGTGTCTGTGTGTGTTTCAGCAGTATGTGGTCCCTCAGTGTGTGTGTGTGGTTTGTGTGTGTGTGTTTCAGCAGTATTTGGTCCCTCAGTGTGTGCGTGTGTGTGTGTGTGTTGTGTTTCAGCAGTATGTGGTCCCTCAGTGTGTGTGTGTGTTGTGTGGTGTGTGTTTTGTCATCAGCAGTATTTGGTCCCTCAGTGTGTGTGTGTGTGTGTGTGTGTGTTTCAGCAGTATTTGGTCCCTCAGTTGTGTGTGTGTGTGTGTGTTTTCAGCAGTATGTGGTCCCTCAGTGTGTGGTGTGTGTGTGTGTGTTTCAGCAGTATGTGGTCCCTCAGTGTGTGGTGTGTGTGTGTGTTGTGTTGTTTGTGTGTGTTTCAGCAGTATGTGGTCCCTCAGTGTGTGTGTGTGTGTGTGTTGTGTTTCAGCAGTAAGTGTGGTCCCTGTGTGTGGGTGCCCTCAGTGTGGTGTGTGGTGTGTGTTTCAGTGTGTGTGTGTGTGTGTGTTTGTGTGTTTCAGCAGTATGTGGTCCCTCAGTGTGTGTGTGTGGTGTGTGTGTTTCACAGTGTGTTTCAGCAGTATTGGTCCCTCAGTGTCCCCCTCCGTGTGTGTGTGTGTGTTTGGTTTGTGGTTTTGTGTTTTCAGTATTTGGGTGGTCAGTGTGTGTGTGTGTGTTGTTTCAGCAGTATTTGTCCCCTCAGTGTGTGTGTGTGTTTGTGTGTTGTTTGTGTGTGTTGTTTCAGCAGTATTTGGTCCCTCAGTGTGTGCGTGTGTGTGTGTGTGTGATTGTTTGTGTGTGTTTCAGCAGTATTTGGTCCCTCCCAGTGTGTGTGTGTGTTGTGTGTTTCAGCAGTATGTGGGTTCCCTCAGTGTGTGTGTGTGTGTGTGTTTTTCAGTGTGTGTGTGTGTGTGTTTCAGCAGTATGTGGTCCCTCAGTGTGTGTGTGTGTTTGTGTGTGTGTTGTTTCAGCAGTATTGGTGGTCCTCAGTGTGTGTGTGTTTGTGTGTGTGTGTGTGTGTGTTTCAGCAGTATGTGGTCCCTCAGTGTGTGTGTGTGTGTGTGTGTGTGTGTGTTTCAGCAGTATTTGGTCCCTCAGTGTGTGTGTGTGTGTTGTCAGTGTGTGTGTGTGTTGTGTGTTTCAGCAGTATTTGGTCCCTCAGTGTGTGTGTGTGTGTTTTTGGTCAGTTCAGCAGTATTTGGTCCCTCAGTGTGGTGTGTGTGTGTGTTGTGTGTGTGTGTGTGTCAGCAGTATTGGTCCCTCAGTGTGGTGTGTGTGTGTTTGTGTCACCAGTATTTGGTCCCTCATGTTGTGTGTGTGTGTGTGTTTCAGAAGTATTTGTTTCCCTCAGCAGTGTGTGTGTGTGTGTGTGTGTGTGTGTGTCAGTGTGTGTGTTTTGTGTGTGTGTGTTCAGCAGTATTGGTCCCTCAGTGTGTGTGTTTGTGTGTTTGTGTGTGTTTCAGCAGTATGTGGTCCCTCAGTGTGTGTGTGTTTTGTGTGTGTGTTGTCAGCAGTATTTGGTCCCTCAGTGTGTGTGTGTGTGTGTGTGTGGTTTGTTTCAGCAGTATTTGGTCCCTCAGTGTGTGTGTGTGTGTGTTGTGTTTGTGTGCAGCAGTATTTGGTCCCTCAGTGTGTGTGTGTGTGTGTGTGTGTGTGTGGTGTGTGTTTCAGCAGTATTTGGGTCCTCAGTGTGTGTGTGTGTGTTGGTGTGTGTTTCAGCACGTATTGGTCCCTCAGTGTGTGTGTGGTGTGTGTTTGTGTTTCAGCAGTATGTGGTCCCTAGTGTGTTGTGGGTGTGTGTGTGTTGTGTGTGTGTTTCAGCAGTATTTGGTCCCTCAGTGTGTGTGTGTGTTGTCAGCAGTATGTGGTCCCTCAGTGTGTGTGTGTGTGTGTTGTGTGTGTTTGTGTGTGTGTGTGTGTGTGTGTGGTGGTCCCTCGCCCAGTTGTGGTTTTGTGTGTGTGTTTCAGCAGTATGTGGTCCCTCAGTGTGTGTGTGTGTGTGTGTGTGTGTGTGTGTGTGTGTGTGCAGTGTGTGTTTCAGCAGTATTTGGTCCCTCAGTGTGTGTGTGTGTGTTTGTGTGTGTGTGTTTCAGCAGTATGTGGTCCTCAGTCAGTGTGTGTGTTGTGTGTGTGTGTGTGTGTGTTTCAGCAGTATGTGGTCCCTCGGTGTGTGTGTGTGTGTGTGTGTTTTGTGTGTGTGTGTGTTTCAGCAGTATGTGGTCCCTCAGTGTGTGTGTGTGTGTGTGTGTTTGTGTCATTCAGCAGTATGTGGTCCCTCAGTGGTGTGTGTGTGTGTTGTTGTGTTTCAGCAGGTATGTGTCCCTCGTGTGTGTGTGTGTTGTGTGTGTGTGTGTTGTTTTTTTTAGCCATTTGTCAGCAGTATTTGGTCCCTCAGTGTGTGCGTGTGTTTGTGTGTTTCAGCAGTATTTGGTCCCTCAGTGTGTGTGTGTGTTTGTTTGTGCGTGTGTGTTCAGCAGTATGTGGTCCCTCAGTGTGTGTGTGTGTTTTGTGTGTGTTGTGTGTGTGTGTGTGTTGTGTGTGTTTCAGCAGTATGTGGTCCCTCAGTGTGTGTGTGTGTTTGTGTTTCAGCAGTATGTGGTCCCTCATGTGTGTGTGTGTGTTGTGTGTGTTCAGTGTGTTTCAGTATGTGGCCCTTTGGTCCCTCAGTGTGTGTGTGTGTGTGTGTGTGTGTGTTTGTGTGTGTGTGTGTTCAGTTGTTGTGTGTTTTTGTTTCAGCAGTATTTGGTCCCTCAGTGTGTGTGTGTTTGTGTGTGTGTTGTGTGGTTTCAGCAGTATTTCCCTCCTCAGTCAGGTGTGTGGTGTGTGTGTGTGTGTGTGTGTTCACAGCAGCATTTGGTCCCGTTCAGTGTGTGGTTGTGTGTGTGTGTGGTGCGTGCGTGCGTGCGCGTGTGTGTTTCAGCAGTATGTGGTCCCTCAGTGTGTGTGTCGTGTTTGTGTGTTTCAGCAGTATTTTGGTCCTCCCTCAGTGTGTGTGTGTGTGTGTGTGTGTGTGTGTGTGTGTGTGTGTTTCAGCAGTATGTGGTCCCTCAGTGTGTGTGTGTGTGTTTGTGTGTTTCAGCAGTATTTGGTCCCTCAGTGTGTGCATTTGGTGTGTGTGTGTGTGTGTGTGTGTGTGTGTGTGTGTGTTGTGTGTGTTTGTGAGAATCAGCAGTATTTTTTGGTCCCTCATGTGTGTGTGTGTTGTGTGTGTGTGTGTTTCAGCAGTATTTGGTCCATCCGTCGGTGTGTGTGTATCATCAGCAGTAATTTGGGGTCCCTCTTTGTGTGTGTGTGTTTTTCAGCAGTATTTGGTCCCTCAGTGTGTGTGTGTGTGTGGTTTTGTGTTTCAGTCAGCAGTATTTGGTCCTCCCTCATCAGTGTGTGTGTGTGTGGTGTTTGTGTGTTGTGTTCAGCAGTATGTTGGTCCCTCAGTGTGTGTGTGTGGTGTTCAGTAGTATTTTGGTCCCTCAGTGTGTGTGTGTGGTGTGTTTTCAGCAGTATTTGGTCCCTCAGTGTGTGTGTGTGTGTAATTTTCACAGGATATGTGGTCCCTCAGTGTGTGTTCTGTGTGTTTCAGCATATTTGTCCCTCAGTGTGTGTGTGTGTTCAGCAGTAATTTGGTGGTCCCCATCAGTGTGTGTGTGTGTGTTGTCAGCAGTATGTGGTCCCTCAGTGTGTGTGAGTGTGTTGTGTGTGTGTGTATCAGCAGTAGTTGGTCCCTCAGTGTGTGTGTGTGTGTGTGTGTGTGTGCAGTGTGTGTGTGTGGAGTTTTTGTGTGAGTGTTTGTGTTTGTGTTGTGTGTTTCAGCAGTATTTGGTCCCTCAGTGTGTGTGTGTGTGTGTGTGTGTGTTTCAGCAGTATGTGGTCCCTCAGTGTGTGTGTGTGTGTGTGTGTGTGTTTCAGCAGTATGTGGTCCCTCAGTGTGTGTGTGTGTGTGTGTGTGTGTGGTTTGTGTGTTCAGCAGTTTTGGTCCCTCAGTTGGTGTGTGGTGTGTGTGTGTGTGTTTCAGCAGTATTTGGTCCCTCATGTGTGCGTGTGTTTGTGTGTTTCAGCGTATTTGGTCCCTCAGTGTGTGTGTGTGTGTGTGTTTCAGCAGTATGTGGTCCCTAAGTGTGTGTGTGTTTCAGCAGTATTTTGTCCCTCAGTGTGTGTGTGTGTGTTTCAGCAGTATGTGGTCCCTCAGTGTGTGTGTGTGTGTTTGTGTGTGTTGTGTGTTTTTTCAGCTGTGTGTGTCCTCAGTGTGTGGTGTGTGTTGGTGTGTGTCAGCAGTTTTTGGGTCCCTCAGTGGTGTGTGGTGGTGTGTGTTGTTTCAGCAGTATTTGGTCCCTCAGTGTGTGGTGTGTGTGTGTGTGTTGTTCACAGCAGTATTTGGTCCATCAGTGTGTGTAATGAGAATGTTCATTTTAAAACACAATGAAGAGAAAAAAATGCTGAAATTATTCCTTTATTTCAATAAAATCTCCAGAAAAGTTCGAGCTCCTGCCGTTAAAAAAATACCTTTTCTACAAAGTGTCATCTGTGTTCGCTTCTGAAGAGCCAGCTAAGAAAACAGTATTAGTGTGTGATAACACTGACGATACACACACACACACACACACGCACACACACATGAACAGAGATATCAGCTTTATCAAATAGTAACGGTTTGTCCCATGACATTTAGACCTTCATGACCGCAAACACACACACACACACACACACACACACACACACACACACACTTTGTGTCAGTGTTATCACAAACCAGCAGCAGTAGCAGCGAGCGAGAAACCCAGTCACCATGAACACCATCCACACTATAAATTAACTTAAATTAACATTCCCAAACACATAGAAACAAACACTTCAAATTTAAAGACACCTGTGTGTGTGTGTGTGGTGTGTGTGTGTGTGTGTGTGTGTGTGTGTGTGTGTGGTGGTCCCTTAAATTATAAATGCACATTAATTATATACAAAACCACAGCAGCTCAAATTGATGAAAGGCAACTGAGTGGATGTGTGTGTGTGTGTGTGTGTGTGTGTGTGTGTGTGTCAGTTCAGACGATCTCTATCTTCTTATTCCAAAGTGCAACTGAGTGTACGAGGATGATCCTGCAGAGACACAAAGAAAAGATCAAACAAGGCACCAAGATGTGAATGTGTGTGTGTGTGTGTGTGTGTGTGTGTGTGTGTGTGTGTGTGTGTGTGTGTTGTGGTGAGAAAATAATTTGAGATACCAAATTGAATCCCCAACCAATACCACCTCCTCACCACCACCACCAATACCACCTCCTCACCACCACCACCAATACCACCTCCTCCACCCCACCACCAATACCACCTCCTCACCACCACCACCACCATACCACCAACACCACCACCACCACCAAAACCACTTCCTCACCACCACCAATACCACCTCCTCCCCACCACCACCAATACCACCACCTCCCCACCACCACCACCAATACCACCTCCTCCACACCACCACCAATACCACCTCCTCACCACCACCACCAATACCACCTCCTCACCACCACCACCAATACCACCTCCAACACCACCACCACCAATACCACCACCACCACCACCACCACCAATACCACCACCACACCACCACCAATACCACCTCCTCACCACCACCACCAATACCACCTCCTCACCACCACCAATCCTCCGACCACCACCACCATTACCACCCGCCACCACCACCACCACCAATACCACCCCTCCTCACCACCCACCACCAATACCACCTTCTCACCACCACCACCAATACCACCTCCTCCACACCACCACCAATACCACCTCCTCCACACCACCACCAATACCACCTCCTCACCACCACCAATACCACCTCCTCACCACCACCACCACCACCTCCTCACCACCACCACCAACCACCACCTACCACCTCCTCACCACCACCAACACCACCACCACCACCTCCTCACACCACCACCAATCACCACCACCACCACTCACACCACACCAATACCACCTAACCTCACCACCACCACCAATACCACCTCCTCACACCACCACCATAACCACACCACCATACCACCACCACCTCACACCACCACCAATACCAACTCTCACCACCACCACCAAATACCACCTCCACACACCACCACCAATACCACCTCATCCACACCACCACAATACCACCCCCTCACCATACCACCACCACCACCACCACTACACCTCCTCATCCACCACCACCACCACCTCCTCCTCACCACCACCAATACCACCTCCTCACACCACCAATACCACCACCACCAAAACCACCACCTCAGAGGAACACCCCACCACCACCACCACCACCACCAATACCACCACCACCACCACCACCACCAATACCACCTCCTCCACACCACCACCAATACCACCTCCTCACCACCACCACACCACCATACCACCTCCTCACCACCACCACCAATACCACCTCCTCACCACCACCAATACCACCTCCTCACCACCACCACCAATACCACCTCCTCACCACCACCACCATTACCACCTCCTCACCACCACCACCACCACCTCCTCACCACCACCACCAATACCACCACCAACACCACCACCAAACCACCACCACCACCACCACACCTCCAATACCACCACCACCACCATACCACCTCCCACCAATACCACCTCCTCACCACCACCACCAATACCACCTCCTCACCACCACCACCACCAATACCACCTCCCACCCCACCACCACCAATACCACCTCCTCACCACCAATACCACCTCCTCACCACCAATTGAACTGTTGAGTTTTATGTTTTAATTTCAGACTGTATAATAAATTCAAGTTTAAATGGGGCAATTATGAATTCCGTAGGCTGTGTGTGTGTGTGTGTGTGTGTGTGTGTGTGTGTGTGTTACCTGACGGGACACTACCCAGTCTGCGCTGCAGAGCCTCCAGTCTGGTGATGTAATCGGACAGTGCTCGATCTGGATCATAATTCTGTAGATGAGAACACACACCTCCATCGCCAATCATTCCTCCATACCTACAGAAGAAGGAGCATACAGTAAGTGTGTTTTGTGTACAATACAGTGTGTAGTGTGTGTGTTACCTGTGTTATGTACAGTGTGTAGTGTGTGTTACCTGTGTTATGTACAGTGTGTAGTGTGTGTTACCTGTGATGTATACAGTGTGTAATCTGTGTTACCCTGTGAGGTGTACTGTGTGTGTGCCTGTGTGTGTGTGTACCTGTGCTGTGTGTTGTACAGTGTGTAGTGTGTGTGTACCTGTGTTGTGTACAGTGTAGTGTGTGTGTGTGTTACCTGTGTACAATGTGTGTACCTGTGTTACAGTGTGTAGTGTGTGTGTGTGTTACCATGTGTGTGTAGTGTGTGTGTGTGTGTGTTGTGTGTGTGTAGTGTGTGTGTGAGTGTGTGTGTGTGTGTGTGTGTGTGTACCTGTGTTGTGTACAGTGTGTAGTGTGTGTGTGTTACCTGTGTTGTGTACAGTGTGTGTGTGTGTGTTACCTGTGTTGTGTACAGTGTGTAGTGTGTGTGTTACCTGTGTTGTGTACAGTGTGTAGTGTGTGTGTGTCACAGTGTGTAGTGTGTGTTACCGTGTGTAACATGTGTGTGTGTGTGTAAGTGTGTGACGTGTGTGTTGTACTGTGTTGTGTGTGTTGTGTGTACGTGTGTACCCGTGTGTGTGTGTGTGTGTAGTGTGTGTGTGTGTGTTTACAGTGTGTAGTGTTAGTGTGTGTGTGTGTGTGTGTGTGTTACCTGTGTTGTGTACAGTGTGTAGTGTGTGTGTGTGTTACCTGTGTTGTGTACAGTGTGTAGTGTGTGTGTGTGTTACCTGTGTTGTGTACAGTGTGTAGTGTGTGTGTTAACTGTGTTGTGTACAGTGTGTGTGTGTGTTAAACTGTGTTGTGTACAGTGTGTAGTGTGTGTTACCTGTGTTGTGTACAGTGTGTAGTTTGTGTGTGTGACCTGTGTTGTGTACAGTGTGTAGTTTTGTGTGTGTTACCTGTGTGTGTACAGTGTGTAGTGTGTGTGTGTACCTGTGTGGTGGACCGTGTGTGTGTTTGTGTGTGTTTAGTGTGTGTGTTGTGTGTGTTACCTGTACAGTTAGTGTACAGTGTGTGTGTGTTACCTGTGTTGTTACCTGTGTTGTGTACAGTGTGTAGTCTGTGTATGTGTGTTACCTGTGTGTTACAGTGTGTAGGTGTGTGGTTACCTGTGTTGTTACGTGTGTAGTGTGTGTGTGTGTGTGTGTTACCTGTTGTTGTGTACAGTGTGGTAGTGTGTGTGTGTTACCTGTGTTGTGACAGTGTGTGTGTGTGTGTGTGTGTTACCTTGTGTGTGTACAGTGTGTTTGTAGTTGTGTGTGTGTTGTAGGTGGTTACCTGTGTTGTGTACAGTGTGTAGTGTGTGTGTGTGTGTTACCTGTGTTGTGTACAGTGTGTAGTGTGTGGGTGTGTGTGTGTGTCTAGTGTGTGTTACCTGTGTTGTGTACAGTGTGTAGTGTGTGTGTGTGTGTTACCTGTGTTGTGTACAGTGTGTAGTGTGTGTTGTGTGTGTGTGTGTGTATATGTGTGTTTGTGTGAGTGTGTGTGTGTGTGTGGTGTGTGTGTGTGTGTTGTGTTAACCTGTGTTGTGTACAGTGTGTAGTGTGAGGTGACTCTTGTCCTGTTCTCCCTCTGTTTGTTGCTCTTCTACCTCCATAGGGTTGAAGGTACGGAGACTCATTTCGTACTTCCATCACTGCGAGCACGCACACACACACACACACACACACACACACACACACACACACACACACACACACACACACACACACACAAACACACATATACAGAGACACACACACACACACACCTGAAAAACACTCCCCTGCATATGTGTATGTGGGTATATATGTGGTCTGTAATGTGTGTGTGTGTATATATGTGTCTGTATGTGTGTGTGTGTGTGTGTGTGTGTGTGTGTGTGTGTGTGTGTGTGTGTGTAATGTGTGTGTGTGTGTGTGTGTGTGTGTGTGTGTGTGTGTGTGTGTGTGTTGTGTGTGTGTACCTGGACTCTGGCCTACACCGTTCCTGTTGATGATAATTGCTGCTCCTGTAACTTTCTGCCACCTTCGAACTAAAAATCGCATTCTAAAGATACAAACATCATTAATGAGTCACTGTGAACATATTTTACTGTGTGTGTGTGTGTGTGTGTTTGTTGTGGGTGTGTTTATGTGGTGTGTGTGTGTGTGTGTGTGTGTTGTGTGTTGTGTGTGTGTGTGTGTTTGTGTGTGTGTGTGTGTATGTGTGTGTGTGTGTGTGTGTGGTGTGTTGTGTGTGTGTGTGTTTTGTGTGTTGTGTGTGTGTGTGGTGTGTGTGTGTGTGTGTGTGTGTGTGTGTGTGTGTTGTGTGTTGTTGTATGTGTGTGTGTGTGTGTTTGTGTGTATGTGTGTGAGTGTGTGTGTGTGTGTGTGTGTGTGTGTGTGTGTGTGAGTGTGTGTGTGTGTGTGTGTGTGTGTGTGTGTGTGTGTGTGTTGTGTGCGTGTGTGTGTGTGTGTGTGTGTTGTGTGTGTTGTGTGTGGGTGTGTTGTGCGCGCGAGTGTGTGTGTTTTTGTGTGAGTGTGTGTTGTGTGTGGTGTGTGTATGAGTGTGTGTGTGAGTGTGTGGTGTGTGTGTGTGTGTGAGTGTGTGTGTGTGTGTGTGTGTGTGTGTGTGTGTGTGTGTGTGCGCAAGTGTGTGTGTTTTTGTGTGAGTGTGTGTGTGTGTGTGTGTGTGTGTTTGTGTTGTGTGTGTGTGTGTGTTGTTTGTGTGTGTGTGTGTATGAGGGTGTGTGTATGAGTTTGTGTGTGTGTGTGTGTGTGACAGACCTGAAGACGGCGATGCAGACGCGGGCAGCAGATCGGAAGCGTGTGTATGCTGGTCTGCGGTGACTTCCACACTGCAGGATGGAGGTGTGTGTGTAGACGTGTGGGCCGCTCATGCTGGCGATCAGAGACAGAGTTGCTTCCTCACACTCCTGAAAGCCCCCGAGGAGCAGCAGCAGGTACTTCTTCTGGTAGATCAGAGCCTTCCGGAAACTCTCGGAGCGCAGGTATTTCCCATAAATCCTCTGCACACAGTGGGAACGCTACATCAGCATCATCCACACTGTATTCCCGCTGAAGAAAAGCTCAGTACCTCACCTTCAGCATGGCGTTGTCTGCATCAGACCCACTGAGATCTCGCACCACGTCTGAGCGAATCTCCGCCCGAAGACGAGAAAGCTCCACCTCTGCTTGATGGAGAGAGTTCTCCATCCGGTTCTTCTCCCTCAACCACATCTCCTTCTGAACCTCCAACACACCCTCAGACGCCTCTAAACTTGGCCTGGAGGACTACAGGGGGCAGAGAAGGAGACAGATGGGACAGAGAGGCAGACAGGTGGGACAGAGAGGCAGACAATAGGGACAGAGAGAGGGAGACAGATGGGACAGACAGAGAGTACAGAGAGGGCGACAGATGGGACAGAGAGGGAGACAGATGGGACAGACAGAGAGCACAGAGAGGGAGACAGATGGGACAGAGAGGGAGACAGATAGGACAGACAGAGAGCACAGAGAGGGAGACAGATGGGACAGAGAGGCAGACAGATGGGACAGACGGAAGGGACATAGAGACAGACAGATGGGACAGAGAGACAGACAGATGGGACAGACAGAAGGGACAGAGAGGCAGATAGATGGGACAGACAGAAAGGACAGAGAGGCAGACAGAAGGGACAGAGAGGCAGACAGATGGGAGAGAGAGACAGACAGATGGGACAGACAGATGGGACAGAGAGGCAGACAGAAGGGACATAGAGGCAGACAGAAGGGACATAGAGGCAGACAGAGTGGGCATAGAGGCAGACAGAAGGGGCAGAGAGGCAGACAGATGGGACAGAAAGGCAGACAGAGGGGACATATAGGCACACAGAGAGGCAGACAGAAGGGACAGAGAGGCAGACAATCTCATTAATGTTAACTGAAGTTTTTATTTATGAATGTGCATTAAATGAGTTGCACTAACGGTATGGGCCTGAAGGTGGCGCTGTCTCCTCATCTCCTCCTCCAATCTGAAAATCTGATTTCTCAGCTCATTCTTCTCTTCTGTTAGACGACTGACAAAACCGGTGAGTTCTGTGTTCTGACGCAGCAATCGCTCCGTTAACACGCTGGAAAAACTTCCGGTCAGCAGGGCGCCGCTCTAACCACACACACACACACACACACACACACACACACACACACACACACACACACACACACACACACAGAGTACATAATAGGTGTTTATTTTACCTTGTGCACTGGAAAATGAGGAATATTAATAATTAGTTAGTATATATTAATAGTTTTAGTAGTAATGTGCTGATGTAAGGATATCGGATCTACAGCCCTTTTTTGCCCTGGTAACGCCGCTGTCTCTCTCCGGGAGCAGAATTTCATCTTCATATGATGATGTTTTCATTTCTAGCTCAAAAGTTAAAGACCAAAAAGATCCCAAAATAGAAACTCCTGACTAGTGTCCTAGTTTCCTTTTATATTACCCCAGTTTACATTCCCTGTATAATTAACCAAAGTGACTTCCTGAATTACTACCCTAATCTCTATATACTGTATAATTACCCACAGGGAATGGATCTGCTTTATAATTATTATAAGAATATATTCAGAATATTCCTTTGTTGCATTCTGATTCATTGTTAAATTACCAAACATGTCGTATCTGATATCTGAGCTCCCTCCATTGTCATCACCTGATCTGTATCATCACCATTGTCATCACCCGATCTGTAACATCACCATTGTAACCCGATCACCATTGTCATCACCCATCTGTGTCATCACCATGTATCACCCGATATGTAACACCATTGTATCACCCAATCTGATATCACCATTGTATCACCCGATATGTATCACCATTGTCATCACCCCATCTGTGTCATCACCATTATCACCCGATATGTATCATCACCATTGTCATCACCCCATCTGTGTCATCACCATTATCACCCGATATGTATCATCACCATTGTCATCACCCCATCTGTATCATCACCATTATCACCCGATATGTATCATCACCATTGTCATCACCCGATCTTTGTCATCACCATTATCACCCGATCTGTGTCATCACCATTATCACCCGATCTGTATCATCACCATTGTCATCACCCGATCTGTGTCATCACCATTATCACCCGATCTGTATCATCACCATTGTCATCACCCGATATGTAACATCACCATTGTCATCACCCGATCTGTATCATCACCATTGTATCACCCGATCTGTATCATCACCATTGTCATCACCCGATCACCATGTATCATCACCATTGTCATCACCCCATCTGTGTCATCACCATTATCACCCGATCTGTGTCATCACCATTATCACCCGATCTGTATCATCACCATTGTCATCACCCGATCTGTGTCATCACCATTGTCATCACCCGATATGTATCATCACCATTGTCATCACCCGATCTGTGTCATCACCATTGTCATTACCCGATCTGTGTCATCACCATTGTCATCACCCGATCTGTGTCATCACCATTGTCATCACCCGATATGTGTCATCACATCACCATTGTCATCACCCGATCTGTGTCAATCACCATTGTCATCACCCGATATGTATCATCACCATTGTCATCACCCGATCTGTGTCATCACCATTGTCATCACCCGATATGTATCATCACCATTGTCATCACCCCATCTGATCTGTATCATCACCATTGTCATCACCCGATCTGTGTCATCACCATTGTCATCACCCGATCTGTGTCATCACCATTGTCATCACCCGATATGTATCATACCCATTGTCATCACCCGATCTGTATCATCACCATTGTCATCACCCGATATGTATCATCACCATTGTCATCACCCGATCTGTGTAATCACCATCTGTCATCACCAATATTCGTCATCACCATTATCACCCGATCTGTGTCATCACCATTGTCATCACCCGATCTGTATCATCACCATTGTCATCACCCGATCTGTGTCATCACCATTGTCATCACCCGATCTGTATCATCACCATTGTCATCACCCGATATGTATCATCACCATTGTCATCACCCGATCTGTGTCATCACCAATATCACCCGATCTGTGTCATCACCATTGTCATCACCCGATCTGTGTCATCACCATTGTCATCACCCGATCTGTGTCATCACCATTATCACCCGATATGTATCATCACCATTGTCATCACCCGATATGTGTCATCACCATTGTCATCACCCGATCTGTATCATCACCATCGTCATCACCCGATCTGTATCATCACCATCGTCATCACCCGATCTGTATCATCACCATCGTCATCACCCGATCTGTATCATCACCATCGTCATCACCCGATCTGTATCATCACCATTGTCATCACCCGATATGTAACATCACCATTGTCATCACCCGTTATGTATCATCACCATTGTCATCACCCGATATGTGTCATCACCATTGTCATCACCCAATCTGTGTCATCACCCGATCTGTATCATCACCATTGTCATCACCCGATCTGCTGGGTGGTGTTTATGTGTGTTTACCGGTCATGCTCAGTGTGTGTTGGAGGTGCTGGGTGGTGTGTGTGTGTGTACCTCTGGTCCTGCAGGAGGTGCTGAGGAGAACTTCTGCAGGAATGACACAATGTCCTGAATGTTCCTCTGTAACCAGCTGATGCTCTCTCCGTCAAAACCCTCCACAGAAAGTCTAAAGTAGCAGGAAAATAGGATTTTACATCGCTTTGGAATTTCAGCAGGTGCACGTTTAAGAACTTTGCACCAATAGAGTACACTATTATATTAGAGGAACCTTGCCCTGTACCTGTTCATTTTGTTAGCAATCAGCTGAAGCTTGGCAACGGCAGCGTGGGCGTCGGCGAGGTGAGTTTCTCCTGCAGTGTTCAGGAGTGCTGTACTGATGGACTCCACAGGAACACTTTTGACCGATGTCTGGTCTCCTGTTCGCTCCTGCACACACAGTTACACTTCTATCAGACATCAGACTCGAGTTACACCTTTACTTAAAATATCATGTAGTGAACTTACCCTGTGGCTGCTCGTCATCATCATCATCATCTCCGCTACTCTGCTCTCCAATCTTTCCTTCTCTCTCTCAATGGTGTTGGCTCGCTGCTTCTCTCCCTCCAGAAGGCTCTGGAGTTCATTCAGCTGCCTTTGGAAGCGTGTCCTCTCATCCTGCCAGTGCTGCTGCTTCTCCAGCTCCTGCAGCACCCTCTGCTCCGTTTGTGCCCTCAGATCCACCACGGTTGCGTTCTTCTCCTTCAGCTGAGTCTGTAGGGACTGGAGCACGCTGTCCGCTGCAGAAGGAACACCATCCTCCACCTACAAACACAACATACGGAATGAAGTGTCACTCCTGTACAACTGTATATGAGCGAATACTGGTTTTATACACATCTGCATATCCCTCTTTATTGCTACCTCATCTGTATCCCCTTCATTCTCACCCTTATCTGTATACACATGTGGTAAATGGGGGTATAGATTGGGTAGATTGTAGATTGGGTAAAGGGTCTCCCTTATTCATACCCCATCTGCATCCCCATTTATCATTGCCCAATTTACATATCACTTTATAAATGCCCAATCTGCACCATATACGTATAAATGTGTGTGTGTGTGTGTGTGTGTGTGTGTGTGTGTGTGTGTGTGTCAGTCAATGACCTGTAGAGGTTGCTGTGTGTGTTTCAGCAGTTCAGCATTGAGGTCTTTCTCCTTCTGAAGGTCAGAGCCCAACTCATTTAGACAACAGCTCTGAGATTCTAACTGTACCTAAAACACAAACACAAGTGAGCACACACACACACACACACACACAACACACCCCACAGCACGTCAGGTAACACACACACACACACACACACACCACACAACACACACACATACACTCAGCATGTCAGGTATACACACACACACACACACCACACACCACACACACACACAGCATGTCAGGTACACACACACACACACACACACACACACACACACACACACAGGTACACACACACACACACCCACACCTCCAACACACACTTAGCATGTAGGTATAAACACACACACACACACACACACACACACACACACACACCACACACACACACACACACACACACACACACACAACACACACACACATAACACATAGCACACACACACACACACACAAACATACACACACACACACACACACACACACACACACATACCCAGCACCTCCAACACACACTCAGCATGTCAGGTATACACACACACACACACCACACACACACTACCCAGCATCTCCAACACACACTCAGCATGTCAGGTATACACACACACACACACACACACACACACACACCATACACACACATACACACACACACAACACAACACACACAACACACATCCTCATCATTCGGGTATACACACACACACACACACACACACACACACCTGTACCTGTAGCTGTGTGGAGAGAGAGATGTATTTGGAGAGTTCTGCTTCTCTCTGTGCTGAAAGCTGTTTCTCCTCCTCCAGCGCGAGTCTCATGTCCTACAGACACACAGTGAGAATTGAGGACCAACTCCGGTCCCCCATGGACGTGTCCACAGAGCGCACTCAGTATCACTCACCTCCAGCTCCTCCCTCTGTCCCTCAGTCCTCCTCTCAGCTCTGCTCCTCTCTTTCTCCACCTCCCACTGCAGCTCTCTCACCCGACGCTGTTCCTCCGCCAGACGATCACTCGCTGCGTCCAGCTCCGACACCTTCACACACACCTCGGCCCTGCACACACACAATTATACATTGATGTATGGTTGTGTGTGTGTGTGTGTGTGTGTGTGTGTGTGTGTGTGTGTGTGTGTGTTGTATCTATGCCTCACCTGAGTGTGTCGAGCTCTCTGAGGTGTGTTTGTTGAGTTTTCAGTGAGGTCTTTAGCTCCAGTTGGACCTGCGCAAGCTCAACCTTCATCCTTTCCCTCTCTGTGTCTGTGTCCCGTGTCTGAGTCTCTATAACGCGTCATAAACACAATGAACTGATCAGACACGCGTGTGTAACATCGTCAACAAGTGTGTTGGAGGTGCTGGGTGGTGTGTGTGTGTGTGTGTGTGTGTGTGTGGGTGTGTGTGTGTATACGTGACATGCTGAGTGTGTGTGTGTGTGTGCTGGGTGGTGTGTGTGTGTGTGTGTGTGTGTGTGTATACCTGACATGCTGAGTGTGTGTTGGAGGTGCTGGGTGGTGTGTGTGTGTGTGTGTACCTGACATGCTGAGTGTGTGTTGGAGGTGCTGGGTGGTGTGTGTGTGTATACCTGACATGCTGAGTGTGTGTTGGAGGAGCTGGTGTGTGGTGTGTGTGTGTGTGTGTGTGTGTGTGTGTGTGTGTGTGTGGTGGTGTAAGGGTGGGATTTAACCTGACATGCTGAGTGTGTGTTGGAGGTGCTGGGTGGGGTGTGTGTGTGTGTACCTGACATGCTGAGTGTGTGTTGGAGGTGCTGGGTGGTGTGTGTGTGTGTATACCTGACATGCTGAGTGTGTGTTGGAGGGTGCTGGGGGGTGGGTGTGTGTGTGTGTGTCTGTATACCTGACATGCTGATGGTGTGTGTTGAGGTGCTGGGTGGTGTGTGGTGTGTGGTGTGTGGGTGTATACCTGACATGCTGAGTGTGTGTTGGAGGTGCTGGGTGGTGTGTGTGTGTGTACCTGACATGCTGAGTGTGTGTTGGAGGTGCTGGGTGGTGTGTGTGTGTGTATACCTGACATGCTGAGTGTGTGTTGGAGGTGCTGTGTGGTGTGTGTATACCTGACATGCTGAGTGGTGTTGGAGGAGGTGGGTGGGGGGGCTGGGGGGGGGGGGGGGTGTGTGTGGGGTGAGGTGTGTGTGACTACCGAATGTAGTGTTGTGGTTGGAGCTGCGGGTGGTTGTGTTTTGTGTGCGTGCGTGTGTGTGATACATGACATGCTGAGTGTGTGTTGGGCGGTGCTGTGTGGTGTGTGGTGTGTGTATACCTGTCACTGAGTGTGTGGTTGGAGGTGCTGGTGGGGTGTGTGTGTATGTGTGGTGTGTGTGGTTTGTGTGTATACCTGACCTGTGCGTGTGTGTGTGTGCTGGGTGGTGTGGTGGTGTGTGTGTACCTGAAGCTGAGTGTGTGTTGTGGGTGTGGGTGGTGTGGTGTGTGTGTGTGTGTGTGTGTGTATACCTGACATGCTGAGTGTGTGTTGGAGGTGCTGGGTGGTGTGTGTGTGTGTGTGTTGTGTGTGTGTGTTGGAGGTGACCTGACATGCTGTGTGTGGGGTGGAGGTGCTGGTGTGTGTGATATCCTGAACTGCTGAGTGTGGTGTGTGGCTGTGGGTGTGTGTGTGTGACGGTGGGTGTGTGTGTGTGTGTGTGTGTGTGTATACCTGACATGCTGAGTGTGTTGTTGGAGGTGCTGGTGGTGTGTGTGTGTGTTGTGTGTGTGTGTATACCTGACATGCTGAGTGTGTGTGTGGAGGTGCTGGGTGGTGTGTGTGTGTGTGTATACCTGACATGCTGAGTGTGTGTGTGTGTGTGTGGTGTAGTGTGTGTGTATACCCTGACATGCTGAGTGTTGATGGTGTTGGAGTGTGTGGGTGTGTGTGTGTGTGTGTGTTTGTGTATACCACTGACATGCTGAGTGTGTGTTTGGAGTGTGTGTGGGTGTGATGTTGTGTGTGTGGGGTGTGTGTGTGTGTGTTGTATATACCTGACATGCTGAGTGTGTGTGTGGAGGTGCTGGGGTGTGTGTGTGTGTGTGTGTGTGTGTATACCTGACATGCTGAGTGTGTGTTGGAGGTGGGTGGTGTGTGTGTGTGTGTGTGTATACCTGACATGCTGAGTGTGTGTTGGTTGGGTGGGTGTGTGTGGTGTGTGAGGCTGGTGGTGTGGTTGGTGTGTGTGTGTGTGTGTGTGTGTGTATACCTGACATGCTGAGTGTGTGGAGTTGGTGGCTGGGTGTGTGTGTGTGTGTGTGTGTTTGTGTGTATACCTGACATGCTGAGTGTGTGTGTGGAGGTGCTGGGTGGTGTGTGTGTGTGTGTGTGTTTGTGTGTGTGTGGTGTATACCTGACATGCTGTGTGTAGTGTGGAGGTGCTGGTGGGTGTGTGTGTGTGTGTGTGTATACCTGACATGCTGAGTGGTGTGTTGGAGGTGCTGGGGTGTGTGTGTGTGTGTGTATACCTGACATGCTGAGTGTGTGTTGGAGGTTGCTGGGTGGTGTGTGTGTGTGTGTATACCTGACATGCTGAGTGTGTGTTGGAGGTGCTGGTGGTGTGTGGGTGTGTGTGTATACCTGACATGCTGAGTGTGTGTGTGCTGTGGGTGGCGTGTGGTGTGTGTGTGTGTGTATGTGTGTGTGTGTGTGTATACTTGACATGCTGAGTGTGTGTTGGAGGTGCGGTGGTGTGTGTTGTGGTGTGTGTATACTGGTGAGTGTGTGTGTGTGTGTGTGTGTGTATCCTGACATGCTGAGTGTGTGTTGGAGGTGCTGGGTGTGTGTGTGTGTGTGTGTGTATACCTGACATGCTGAGTGTGTGTTGGAGGTGCTGGGTGGTGTGTGTGTGTGTGTGTGTGGGTGTGTGTGTTGGATACCTGACATGCTGAGTGTGTGTTGGGAGTGTGGTGTGTGTGTGTGTGTGTACCTGAACTGTGTGTGTGTGTGTGGGGTGGTGTCTGTGTGTGTGGTGTGTGCTGTGTGTGTGTGGGGTGCTGGTGTGCTTGGTGTGTGTGTGTGTTGGACATGTGTGTGTGTGTGTGTGTTGTGTGTGTGTGCCTTGTGTGTGTGTGTATACCTGACATGCTGAGTGTGTGTGGGTGTGGTGCTGTGTGTGGTGGGTGTGTGTGTGTGTGTGTGTGTGTATACCTGACATGCTGAGTGTGTGTTGGAGGTGCTGGGTGGTGTGTGTGTGTGTGTGTGTGTGTGTTGGATACCTGACATGCTGAGTGTGTGTGTTGGAGGTGCTGGGGGTGTGTGTCTATGTGTGTGTGTGTGTGTGTGTGATACCTGACATGCTGAGTGTGTGTTGGAGGTGCTGGGTGGTGTGTGTGTGTGTGTGACATGTGTGTGTGTGGGTGCTGGGTGGTGTGTGTGTGTGTGTGTGTGTGTGTATACCTGACATGCTGAGTGTGTGTTGGAGGTGCTGGGTGGTATGTGTGTGTGTGTGTGTATACCTGACATGCTGAGTGTGTGTTGGAGGTGCTGGGTGGTATGTGTGTGTGTGTGTGTGTATACCTGACATGCTGAGTGTGTGTGTTGGAGGTGCTGGGGTGGTGGTGTGTGTGTGTGTGTGTGTGTGTGTGTGTACCTGTGTGTGAGGTGTGTTGGTGTGTGGTGTGTGTGTGTGTGTGTGTGATACCTGACATGGGGCTGAGTGGTGTGTTGGAGGTGTGGGTGGGGTTTGTGTGTGTGTGTGTGTATACCTGACATGCTGAGTGTGTGTTGGAGGTGCTGGGTGTGTGTGTGTGTGTGTGTGTATACCTGACATGCTGAGTGTGTGTTGGAGGTGCTGGGGTGGTGTGTGTGTGTTGTTGTATGCTGTGTGTGTGTGTGTGTGTGTGTGTGTGTGTGTGTGTGTATACCTGACATGCTGATGTGAGTGTGTGTGTTGGAGGTGCTGGGTGGTGTGTGTGTGTGTGTGTGTGTATACCTGACATGCTGAGTGTGTGTGTTGGAGGTGGGTGGGTGTGGTGTGTGTGTGTGTGTGTGTGTGTGTGTGTGTGTGTGTGTGTGTGTGTGTGTGTGTAGACCTGACATGCTGAGTGTGTGTTGGAGGTGCTGGGTGGTGTGTGTGTGTGTGGTATACCTGACATGAATGCTGAGTGTGATTGTGTGCTGGTGTGTGTGTGTGGTGGGTGTGGTGTGTGTGTGTTGTGTATCTGTGTGTGTTTGTGTGTGGTGTGTATACCTGAACATGCTGAGTGTGTGTGTGGTTGGAGGTGATGGGTGGTGTGTGTGTGTGTGTGTATACCCATGACATGCTGAGTGTGTGTTGGAGTGCTGGGTGGTAGTGTGTGTGTGTGTGTGTGTATACCTGACATGGTGAGTGTGTGTGTGTGTGTGTGTATACCTGTGTGTGTGTATGCTGGGTGGTATGTTTTGGTGTGTGTGTATACTGGGTGGTGTTGGAGGTGGGTGGTGTGTGTGTGTGTGTGTGTATACCTGACATGCTGAGTGTGTGTTGGAGGTGCTGTGTGGTGTGTGTGTGTGTGTGTGTGTGTGTGTGTGTGTATACCTGACATGCTGAGTGTGTGTTGTGAGGTGTTGGTGGGTGTGTGTGTGTGTGTGTGTGTGTATACCTGACATGCTGAGTGTGTGTTGGAGGTGCTGGGTGGTGTGTGTGTGTGTGTGTGTATACCTGACATGTTGAGTGTGTGTTGGAGGTGCTGGTTGGTGTGTGTGTGGTGTGTGTGTGTATACCTGACATGCTGAGTGTGTGTTGGAGGTGCTGGGTGGTGTGTGCGTCTTGCTGTAGTTGTGCGAGTTGAGATTGGAGGTGTGTGATCTGTGCTAACAGGCTGCTGCGGTCTGCCGAGTCCTCACACACACTCAGCTCTGACAGGGACAGAACTTGCATCCCCTCCTGATGGACCTCTCTGAGGAGAGACTACACACACACACACACACACACACACACACACACACACACACACACACACACACACACACAAAGGGTAGATTAGATTAACTTTCCATTATTATGGCATAAAAGTGTGTGTGTGTGTGTGTGTGTGTGTGTGTGTATGTAAGGGTATATACAAGTACCTTAATCCTGTTAGGCAGGTGTGTGTCATCTGGTCGTGCCCCTTCAGGAGTGCTCCTAAACTCCGAGCCCACCTCTGAACTGCTGTCTGTTTCTCACACACACACACACACACACACACACACACACACACACACACACACACACACAAGGCACACACACACAACACATATATTAACATCTAATTTTAATATTAAGTTCATTTTGTGTTCCGAATTACCCAAATCCCCTGTTCCTCCTTTTTTCTACCCAGAAAACAACACACACACACACACACACACACACACACAGATTCAGGTTTAGTGTTACATTTATGTACAGGAGGCACCCGATCTATTGTTCCATGTAGTGTGTTTGGTGTTGCAGCACAACTGACCGCTAACGTATCCATCTCTGAATGTAGAAGATGTAGAATGATCTGGTCTCACAATCTGGACAAGTGAACACACATACACACACACACACACACACACACACACACAAACACACAGCAGTGTTATAATGCATACAGGTACAGGTGTAATCTAATGCATGTATAAAATTAGAAGGCGGGATCATACCTGTAGTGGGCGGAGTTTGTTCACACACTCTTGGAGCGCATCACACTCTTGTTCCAGCCTCTGGTTCTCCTTCTTCAGACTCTCGCTCTCTGCAATGTGCCTGTTCTCCATGTCCATGATCTCAGCTGCATGCAGCTCCCGGATCTGTCCAATCCGCTCGGTGTACTCACTAATCACTTCCTCCAGCTCCGCCCCTTGTCCCGCCCCCAACTCCGCTTCCTCCGCCTGTATCCCCACATCCACTGTGGGCACACTCGCAGAGCCAGGAGCTAACGGTGGATTACTGGAGTCTTTCCTAAAGAGAGACTGCTCATCCTTGTCTTTGGCACTGCTCCCACCTTTCACCTTTCCATGATGATCTCTTCCACTTTTCCTCCTGGATGAAGATAAATCTTTCTCGTCTTCCGATTTGGATGAAGTTGTACGAAGATGCTGGACTTCTTCCATCAGCTGGACTATAGACGCATCTCGAGCCTGCAAACCAAACCATCTCCCATCAAAGAGTAGATTTATATATTACAGGTTTATATACTTTACTCTCAGGGGGCACAGTGGTTTAGTGTTCACACGTTCGCCTCACACCACCAGGGTCCGGGTTCGATTCCCGTCTCGGCCATGTGTGTGTGGAGTTTTTGCATGTTCTCCCCGTGTCTCAGGGGGTTTTTCTCCGGGTTCTCCGGTTTCCTCCCCCGGTCCAAAAACATGTACGGTAGGTTGGCACCTTGGAAAATTGTCCCGTGTGTATGAATGTGTGTGTGAGTGTGTGTGTGTGTGTGTGTGTGTGATGGGTTGGCATTCCATCCAGGGTGTATCCTGCCTTAATGCCCATAGACGCCTGAGATAGACACAGACTCCCCGTGACCCGAGGGAAGATCGGATAAAGCGCTAGAAGATGAATGAATGAATGAATACTTTACTCTACTTTGAGGATCACATTGTACACACACACACACACAACCATCTGCGAGTCCATCACTACACGCGCCAACCAGAAACCGCGAATGAAAACGAGGCGGCCTTAAGAACAGCAAGCGCCAGATTGTCCCGAGCCATCAGAGGCGCCAAGAAAATCCAAGACAGCAGAGATCCTCGCCGCATGTGGCAGGGCATCCAGGTGATCACAAATACAAGACGTCACCAGTTTGTGACAGCGACGTCTCCCTCCCAGATGTACTGCGGGATTTCTACGCGCGGTCTGAAGCACAGAACAATGTGGTGGAAAGGAAGATCACCCCCTCCTGCCAACGACCAGGTGATCTGTTTGACCACAGATCTAACCGCTGTTCTTCCTCACCTGATCGAGAAGCTGAGCCTACTGGGTCTGAACATCTCTCTCTGTAACTGGATCCTGGATTTCTTGACTGGGAGACTTATCAGTCAGTCCAGATCGGGAACAGCGTCTCCAGCACCACCACACTGAGCACTGGAGTTCCTCAGGGCTGTGTACAGAGCCCGCTGCTGTTCACTTTGCTGAGTCACGACTGTATAGCACAAATCACATCATTTTTACCAATGACACGAGCGTGGTGGGTCTGACGGAGCCCATCTGACGGAGAATCTCAACCAGTCACAAAACACCAGCTTCATCAGCAGGAAAGCACAGCGGCGCATCTACTGACTGAGAAGGCTGAGGAACGCCCATCTGCCCCCCCCCCTCACACACACACACATACTGACCATGTTCTACAGAGGAACCTGAGCAGCTACATCACTGCCTGGTTTGGGAACTGCACCGTCACGGATAGCAAGACTCTACAGCGGATAGTGAGGACAGCTGAAAAGATCATCGGAGTCTCTCTCCCCTCTGTCACGAACATTTACAGCACACACTGCATCCGCAAAGCTACCAGCATGGTGGATGGCATCAAGTGGTGTAAAGTTTTGTAAAGTGTGTTCTATAGAGTGGTGTGTGTGTTCTGTAAAGTGGTGTAAAGTTTTGTGATGTGTGTTCTATAGAGTGGTGTGTGTGTGTGCTCTGTAAAGAAGTGTAAAGTTTTGTAAAGTGTGTTCTATAGAGTGGTGTGTGTTCTGTAAAGCGGTGTAAAGTTTTGTGATGTGTGTTCTATAGAGTGGTGTGTGTGTTCTGTAAAGCGGTGTAAAGTTTTGTAAAGTGTGTTCTATAGAGTGGTGTGTGTGTGTGTGTTCTGTAAAGTGGTGTAAAGTTTTGTAAAGTGTGTTCTATAGAGTGGTGTGTGTGTGTTCTGTAAAGAAGTGTAAAGTTTTGTAAAGTGTGCTCTATAGAGTGGTGTGTGTGTTCTGTAAAGCGGTGTAAAGTTTTGTAAAGTGTGTTCTATAGAGTGGTGTGTGTGTGTTCTGTAAAGAAGTGTAAAGTTTTGTAAAGTGTGCTCTATAGAGTGGTGTGTGTGTTCTGTAAAGCGGTGTAAAGTTTTGTAAAGTGTGTTCTATACAGTGGTGTGTGTTCTGTAAAGAGGTGTAAAGTTTTGTAAAGTGTGTTCTATAGAGTGGTGTGTGTTCTGTAAAGCGGTGTAAAGTTTTGTAAAGTGTGTTCTATAGAGTGGTGTGTGTGTGTTCTGCAAAGCGGTGTAAAGTTTTGTAAAGTGTGTTCTATAGAGTGGTGTGTGTGTGTTCTGTAAAGTGGTGTAAAGTTTTGTAAAGTGTGTTCCATAGAGTGGTGTGTGTTCTGTAAAGCGGTGTAAAGTTTTGTAAAGTGTGTTCTATAGAGTGGTGTGTGTGTGCTCTGTAAAGCGGTGTAAAGTTTTGTAAAGTGTGTTCTATAGAGTGGTGTGTGTGTTCTGTAAAGTGGTGTAAAGTTTTGTAAAGTGTGTTCTATAGAGTGGTGTGTGTGTGTGTTCTGCAAAGCGGTGTAAAGTTTGGTAAAGTGTGTTCTATTGAGTGGTGTGTGTGTGTGTTCTGCAAAGCGGTGTAAAGTTTGGTAAAGTGTGTTCTATAAAGTGGTGTGTGTGTGTGTGTTCTGTAAAGTGGTGTAAAGTGTGTTGTAATGTGTTTTAATGTGTTTTCAGCAGTGTAAAGTGCTGTAACGTGTTCTGTAAAGTCGTCACTACCTGTATTTGCTCCTGCAGCTTGAGGATCCGCTCGCTGTAGTTATTCAGCTCTTCTTTCTGTGCAGCCACCTTGAGTTTCACCTCCTGAAGTTCCTGAAGCAGATCAGATCTCTCCACTTCATCAGTAACCTGAATTCCAGAAAGATGAATAATTAGACAGCTGGAGTTTGTTTAACATATAAATATGTAGCTGTAAGTAGAGAACTCGCACCCTGTGCAGCTGATCCTTCAGCAGAGCGATCGTCATCTCTCTCTCCTTCACAACAACAACAACAACAGCACCACCATGATTCATGTTTTTTTCTTAAACTTTGTCACATTCTATATCAAATAAATAGATATACAGATAGATAGACAGGATATACGATGGGATGGGAGGGAGGGAGGGATGGGAGGGATGGTATGGGAGGGATGGATGGATGGATGGGAGGGATGGGGAACGGAGGGAGGGATGGATGGGAGGGATGGGATGGGATGGGATGGGGGGAGGGATGGGGATGGGGTGGGAGGGAGGGATGGGGATGGATGGGGAGGGATGGGGGATGGATGGATGGATGGGATGGGATGGGATGGGATGGGGAGGGATGGGATGGGGATGGGGATGGGATGGGATGGATGGATGGGATGGGGGATGGGATGGGATGGAGGGATGGGATGGATGGATGGGATGGAGGGATGGGATGGAGGGATGGGATGGGATGGATGGGGATGGATGATGATGTGGGATGGGAGGATGGGATGGAGGGATGGGATGGAGGGATGGGATGGATGGTATGGAGAGGGTGGGATGGGAGGATGGGATGGGAGGGATGGGATGGAGGGATGGATGGGGATGGTGGATGGGATGGATGGAGATGGATGGGAGGATGATGGATGGGATGCTGGGGATGGGATGGATGGATGGGATGGGATGGGAGGAGGGATGGGATGGGGAGGGATGGGATGGGATTGGATGGGATGGGATGGATGGGATGGGGATTGGGATGGGATGGGTGGGGATGGATGGGATGGGATGGGCTGGATGGTGGGGATGGGATGGGATGGGATGGGATGGGAGGGATGGGATGGCGGGGATGGATGATGGGAGGGATGGGATGGGGGGGAACTGGCTGAGATGGGGGATGGGATGGATGGTGATGGACTAGAGGGATGGGATGGGATGGATGGGATGGGATTTGGATGGGAGGATGGGATGGGATGGGATGGGATGGATGGGATGGATGGGATGGGATGGGAGGGATGGGATGGAGGGATGGGATGGGATGGGATGGAGGGATGGGTATCAGTACCTGGATCTGTTCCTGGACTTTTTGGATCAGTTCATTAGAAAGGTTCAGCTCCTCCTGCGTGGCTTCTGCCTGACCTTTGACATCGCGTAGCTCCTGCTGAAACGCCGCCGTCGCCGTGGAGCATTTCTCACACGCGCGCTCGGAGCACTGAGGGTCAAAGGTCAAATCGGAGTTCTGAAACGGAGCGGCACTCGTCTATCTTCACACGAACAGAACGACTCCACTTTACACCATCACTCACCCTGAGCAGATCCTCCTGCAACTTCTCAATCACATCCTCCTTATACTGAAACACACACACAGTCTACAGTGAGACATCTCTACTTCCATTTACTGCTGACAAACACAATAATAAGGAGAAAAAGCAGACAGAGGAGGAGAGGAGAAGATAAGGAGAGGAGGAGAGGAGGAGAGGAGGAGAGGAGATGAGGAGAGGAGGAGAGGAGAGGAGAGGAGATAATGAGATGAGGAGGAGGAGGAGGATGAGGAGGAGATGAAGGAGATGAGGAGAGAGAGGAGAGATGAGGAGAGGAGAAGAGAGAGAAGGAGAGAAGGAGAGGAGAAGGAGGAGAAGGAGAGAAGGAGGATATGAGATGAGAGAGGAGAGGCGATGAGGAGAGAGGAGAGATGAGGATGAGAGAGGAGAGAAGAGAGAAGAGTAGAGGAATAGGAAATGAGGAGGATATGAGATGAGGAGATGAGTGAGGAGAAGAGGATATGAGATGAGGAGGAGAGGAGAGGAGAGGAGAAGAGGAGGAGATGAGGAGAGGAGGAGATGAGGAGGAGGAGAGGAGAGAAGCGAGGGAGTGGAGAGAGATGGAGAGGAGTGGAGAGAGAGAGGCGGCGGAGAGGCGAGCAGCGAGGAGATGAGGCGGATGATGCTCGGAGGATGGCGATGAGGTAGATGAGAGAGGCGGCGATATGGAGGCTGCTGAGAGGCGAGGAATGATGAGGAGGAGAGGCTATCGGAGGAGAGAGAGATGAGGAGGATGAGCGAGAGGCGGATGAAGAGACGGAGCTGATGATGAGCCTGAGGCGTCGAGCTGACGGCGCGCGGCGGCGAGCGACGGCGATGCTGCGATTGGAGGAGATAGGAGGAGCTGCGAGAGCGCGCGGAGGATTCGGAGGCGTGAGCTGCGAGGAGGCGCTGGGCTGCTGGCGGATGATCGCGGCCAGGCGACGAGATGAGGAGCTTCGGCCGAAGGAGAGGCTCTCTGGAGGAGCGGCGGGAGGAGGCGGGAGCAGCCTGAGCTAGCGCTGCGAGGAGCTGCATGATGATGAGATATCTGATGAGGAGGAGATGAGCTGATGAGCGAGAGCTCGAGGCGGAGATGGAGCGATGATGAGGAGGAACGCTGTACCTGTATCTGCTCCTGTAGAGTGTAGTTCTGCTTTCTCCACCTCTCCACTTCTTCTTTAGCAGTCTCAGACTGATCTGGAACCTGCTGCAGCTCCTGATGAAGTTTCTCCGTCTCAGTGGTGTGTCCATGTGAGACGCTCTGATCACGAGACGTTTATAAAATATCATGCAAGTTTATGAGCAGTGCAAAAGTATTTGCACCCCTTCATTTTATTCACTGTTATGTAGTTTTATATTACAATATGGTCTCTCTCTCTCTCTCTTTCTCACACACACGCACACACACACACCCACACACACACACACACACACACACACACACACACACACACACACACACACACACACACACACACACACAACACATATGCACACACCAGTACACACACGCACACACACACACACACGCACAACACACACACGCACACACACAAACGCACACACACACACACGCACACACACGCACACACACACACGCACGCGCGCACACACACACGCACGTGCACACACACACACGCACACACACACGCACACACACACGTCACACACATGCACACACACACACACACGTACACACTCGTGCGCACACACACGTGCATACACACGTACACAACCACAAGCACACGCGCACATGCACACACAAGCGCACATGCACACACACGCAGGCACGCACGCACGCACACGCACACACGCATACGCACACACAAATGCACACGCATGCACGCACACACACACACACACACACATGCACGCACGCACACACGTGCACGTCCACACTTACCCCTGAAGGAAGTGTAGGTGTTGTTCTCATTTGGTGGAGCAGCTCCGTCAGGTTCCTCAGCAGGTTCTCGTATTCTTTAACTTGCTCCACTGCACTGGAATCCAAATGTGTCTGCAGTTCTCGTCCCCTTGGAATGGACATCAGACCGACTTCCAGATTCCTCAACTTTTCTATTAGGATGACCAGGTTCTCCACCTCTAAACAGGATCCGGTTAATCCAGAAGTGGCTTCCATCTTCTTTAATTCGAGCTTTTCTCCAGGAATGACCTTTGATTTGAACTCTGCTCCATCCTTCTCTCCATCCAGCACAATCTCGCTCTGCTGCTTCGCCTCCAGCGCCGCTCCATCAATGGGTTTCTCCTGAAGTTCTCCATCTTCCAGCTTCAATCCCAGATCATTGTCAGTGAGGAAATGACTGCTCAGGGCGGTGTCCCCTTCCAGCGGTTCTCGACTGACCAACTGGCTCAGAGTGAAGATCTTCTCCTCCAGTTGGGAGATCTTTAGATGGAGGGTTCCTGCTTCACCTTGTGCTTTCTCCACCTCAGACCTGCAGTCGCTCAGCTCCATCTCTCTCTCTGCCAGACCTTTCTCTAGCTCTGCCACTTGCTGAGTTAAAGTGCTCACTGTGGAGGTGGCGCTTTCCTCCAGAGCTTGGATCTGAACATGTGCGACGAGTAACGCTGCGGTTTTCTCCCTCAACACGTCCTCAAGTTCAACAACCAGGATCTCGTTCTTCTTCTCCTTATCTTCATGACCCACTCTCTCCTCCTGCAGGGATGTGTAATTGTTGAGCAGTGAGGTGTGGTCTTCTTTCAGGGTGTCGAGCTCTGTCTGAATTTGGTCCAATTTTCTGTTTCAGCTCATTCTGCTGGTCTTCCTCCTCCTCCTCCTCCGCAGATTGATTGTGCTCGATTTTGGAAAGTTCCTGCTGGAGTTTCTCGATTACGGAGTTTAGCTGCTCCACTTCTTCCTCATTTTGTTGCTTGAGCCGTTCCTGTTCTCCGCGGAGATACTCGACCTGAGACTCCATCTCTCGTATCTGCTCAGACTTCACCTCCACCTCCTGAGGAAACCATCAGCAATAACACATTCAGGAAGTGAAGAACACAAGCAGGATTCCACCGTGAACATGAACACCCAGATCCAGTCATCTCTACTGCTCTCCAACCTTCACACCATCACAATCTGGTCACATGACTGCAGTGTGGTGGATCTCTGATGGATCAGAGTTCATTCATTCATTAATTCATCTTCTAGCGCTTTGTCCGATCTTCCCTCGGGTCACGGGAAGTCTGTGTCTATCTCAGGCGTCTATGGGTATTAAGGCAGGATACACCCTGGATGGAATACCAACCCATCACACACACACACACACACACTCGGGACAATTTTCCAAGGTGCCAATCCCTGGCGGTGTGAGGCAAACGTGCTAAACACTAAACCACAATGCTCCTGGATCAGAGTTATCAGGGTTGAATTAGCAGGAGACAGAAGTCAGATGTTTGGATCTGGGGATCATGTAGGGCGGGCTTTTTACCCGGGAGACCTTTAACACTTTGATCACAACAAACATCTCACCAACCAGGAGGACATGAAAGTGTGGGGGGGGGGGTTATACGTTTCTCCACAGTGTTTAGGAGGGAATGATTACAGGAACATGTTAATATTTCATGCAGGAGATACACAGCGCTGTGAGGAACACGACGTCACCAGGGTTTAATAAGTGCACTTCACTCGCAGGTGTTTACACACTTATTAAACCGCACACTTTATCACTACACATAAAAAAAAAATACACAAAAAAACAACAACAAATAATTAAGAGACGATAAAACCCTGAAATAATACACCACTGGAACATAAAACCTGAACCCAGACGGGGGTTAAACACAGACGGGTCACACACACACACACACACACACACACACACACACACACACACACTTCCCGCAGCACATGTGTGTGTGTGTGAGCATTACCTTGTGTTCAGGACTCGAGGTCTCCTGAAGTTTAGCAATCTGTTCATTAAGAAGAGCAATTTGCATGTTCCTCTCGTCCAAGACCTTCAAGAGTTAAAGATGATCACATGACTCGCCTGAAATCAGCCGTGATCACCTGACACGCGTCAAACCGTCGCACAAACCACCGGCGTTTAACACATCAATCACAGCACGACATGATCATTATAATTATAAAGAAATAAACCCAAACAAAGGAAATCAGGATCTTCCAGATGTTCACCGTCCAGATGTTTCTCCACAAGGCCTTCATCACTCCGCTTCTTCATCTTTCAGGTTTCATCCACTGAAGGATGGGATACACTATAGGCCAAAAGTTTGTGGACACCCGACTATAAGATTTGCTTTCTAACCGTCCCATTTCACCGCCGCTCTTCGGACGCTTTTATCCACAGTGTGTGTGTGTGTGTGTGTGTGTGTGTGTGTGTGTGTGTGTGTGTGTGTTTATACGGCTGCATGTGTCGAGTGTATTCTTTTTAATTCTCAGAGACAGAAACCATCGCGGAAATTATAGTGGTCTCTAATGGTCTCCAGTACATACAGCATGTAATCTACAGTTTGTGTATGTGGACTTTAATGGAATCCAATAGACATCGCATACCACCAATGCCTGGTAGTGTATACTATTATAACCATTACACACTCCCATTACAACCATTACACATTCCCATTATAACCATTACACACTCCCATTACAACAATTACACATTCCCATTATAACCATTACACACTCCCATTACAACCATTACACACTCCCATTACAACCATTACACATTCCCATTATAACCATTACACACTCCCATTATAACATTACACATTGTCATTATAACCATTACATATTCAGTGTATATATATTTTTTTACACTTACGCACACACACACACACACACACACACACACACACCCCGATGCTAACTCCTTAGATCTTTATAATAAAGGCTTCCTGTAGGGGGCGTGGCCAAACATGAACATGGTGAACACGGTGTATAATTTATTCCAAGTTTAAATAATGAAATGTTTTGAGAATCGAGTTATAATCAGATATTTATCAGAATTATTGCACATAAAATCTATAAAATGATGATAATGTGGAATACAGAACTGAGCAAGTTTAAACACTTGGGTTGTAGGTGTGTGTGTGTGTGTGTGTGTGTGTGTGTGTGTGCGCATGTGTGGTGTGTGTGTGTGTGTGTGTGTGTGTGTGTGTGTGTGTGTGTGTGTGTGTGTGCGCGCATGTGTGTGTACTCTATGTGTGTGTGCACACATAGAGTGTGTGTGTGTGTGAGTGTATGTGCGTGTGCATGTGTGTGTATGTGTGCATGCGTGTGTGTGTGTATGTGTGCATGCGTGTGTGTGTGTGTGCGTGCGTGGCTGTGAACTCTCATCACACACTGATGTTGCCATCAGAGTCATGAAAATGAGTAGATCCCACACGCACACACACACACACACACACACACACACACACACTCCTGATCCTGCGGGTCCTCATGTGCAGTACAGTGGAGGTTCTCACCGTGCGTAAGCTGCTGTGAGTCTGAAGGTCCTGCTGTTGTGTGCTGATCTCCTTCCTCTGGATCTCCAACTGCATGTGGAGCTGCTGAACCTCCTCACTCTTATTCTGGAGCTCATCTCTGAACTGTTCCAGCTGTTCCTCCAGATTCACGATCTGCAGCAGTCACGAGTAAAACACTAAACAAGAACACCAACCTCTACCCCACACACACACACACACACACACACACACACAAACACACACACACACACACAAAAACACACAAGCGCACACACACACACACACACACACACACACACAAACACCCCCCACAACCCCACACCCAAAAACGCACACACACACCAAAAACACACAAGCGCACACACACACACACACACACACAAACACACACACCCCCACACCCAAAAACACACACACCCCCACACCCAAAAACGCACACACACACAAAAACACACAAAAAAAAAAAAAAAAACGCACACACACACACACACCACACAAACACACACACACCCCACACCCAAACACACACACACACCCACACACACCACACACACACACACACACACAAAACACACACACCACACACACACACCAACACACCACCACACACACACACACACCACACACACAACACACACACACAACACGCACCACACCGGCACACAAAACACACACACACAAAAAACACACCCCCCACACCCAAAAACACACACAAACAAAAACACACAAACACACAACACACACACAAAACACACACAACACACACACACACAACACACAAACACACACACCCCCACACACAAAAAAAACACACACACACAACAAAAAAACACACACACACACCCACACCCAAAAGCACACGCACACACACACACACGCAGAAGCACACACACACACACACACACACACACACACCCCACACCCAAAAACACACACACACACACACACACGCACACACGCACACACACACACACACACAAAAACCCACACAACACCACACCCAAAAACACACACACACACACAAGCACACACACACACACACACCCACACCCCCCACACACACACACACAAACACACACAAAACACACACACACACACACAAAAACACACACACACACAAATACATACAAAAAAAACACACACACAAAAAAAAACACAACAAACACCCACACACACACACACACACACACACACAACAAAACCCACACACACACACACACACACACACACACACACACACATGACGAGTAGGTCATGTGAGAGGAAGTACCTCTTTCTCTTTCCTGTCCAGTGCCTCTCTTTCAGTCTGGAGTAAAGCCTCCAGGTTGGCATCATCCCCGCCTGCCATGGAGGCATGCTGCTTACTGTCCTCCTGCACACACACACACACACACACAGGTTGTGATGCTAACAGAGGTTGTGATGCTAACAGTGGAAGCTAGGACCGCAGTGAGATGAAGCTCACCCTGCTGGTTGGCGTGATGTCGCGGTTGTCGTGGGATACAAGCACCTCCTCCAGAACCCTCACGCGTTCCTCCTGCCTCTCGATCTCCTCATCACGCTCTCGCACATCCCTCTGCAGTTGCTCCACTCGCAACAACAGCTCACTGCACCAGTCCGATTTCTCCTGCAGGGCCACGCTCAGCTCCTCCACCTGAGCACAGACCACACAGACACAGAGAGAGAGAGGGAGAGAGAGGGAGAGAGAGAGGTGGGAGATGGGGAGGGGGTTAGTCGAGAACAAAGGAAGGGGAGGGGGAGGGAATAAAAGAGAGGCGCAGAGGAAAGGGGACAATGAGAGAGAGCGAGAGAGAGAGAGAGGGAGTGAGAGAGAGAGAGAGAGGGAGTGAAGGAGAGAGGGAGTAAGAGAGAGAGTGAGCAAGAGAGAGAGAGAGTGAGAGAGAGAGGGAGTGAGAGAGAGTGGGTGTGAGTGAGAGTGAATGTGAGTGAGAGTGAATGTGAGTGAGAGAGAGAGGGAGTGAAGGAGAGAGGGAGTAAGAGAGAGAGAGTGTGAGTGAAAGAGAGAGAGAGATAGAGAGAGAGATGAGTGGAGAGTGAGAGAGAGAGAGCGTGAGTGTGAGAGAGAGAGAGAGAGAGAGAGAGGAGTGAGAGAGAGTGAATGTGAGTGAGAGTGAATGTGAGTGAGAGAGAACAAGTTAGTGAGAGAAAGAGAGAGAGGGAGTGAGAGAGTGAATGAGAGAGTGAGAGAGAGAGAGAGAGAGAGTTAGTGAGAGAGAGAGAGAGTGAAAAAGAGAAAGAATGGAGAAAGAATAAAAATGAAGGAAAAATACAGACGAGTGTGAAAGAAACAAAAGTAAAAAATAAATGAATAAAGAAAATAAATGTTATAGTGTGATTATAACGAGTGTGTTGGGATAAAATTCTGCCCCAAAAAGATCTCTCACAGAAATTACCACCACGATGACAGTGTGGGGACCCTGCACAAGGCCCCTGCACAAGGCCCCTGATCTCCACCTGAGAAAGCATTTATTTACAGGAGTTGTTTACCCTCTCTGATAAGGAGGACAGTTGTTGTTTACCCTCTCTGATACGGAGGAGGACCCTCTCTGAGTTGTTGTTTACCCTCTCTGATACGGAGGAGGACAGTTGTTGTTTACCCTCTCTGATACGGAGGAGGACAGTTGTTGTTTACCCTCTCTGATACGGAGGACAGAGGACAGTTGTTGTTTACCCTCTCTGATACGGAGGACAGTTGTTGTTTACCCTCTCTGATACGGAGGACAGTTGTTGTTTACCCTCTCTGATACGGAGGACACTTGGACCCTCTTTGAGGAGGATTGTTGTTTACCCTCTCTGATACGGAGGACAGAAGACAGTTGTTGTTTACCCTCTCTGATACGGAGGACAGTTGTTGTTTACCCTCTCTGATACGGAGGACAGTTGTTGTTTACCCTCTCTGATACGGAGGACAGGTTGTTTACCCTCTCTGATAAGGAGGACAGTTGTTGTTTACCCTCTCTGATAAGGAGGACAGTTGTTGTTTACCCTCTCTGATAAGGAGGACAGTTGTTGTTCTACCGGAGGACAGTTAGTTGTTTACCCTCTCTGATACGGAGGACACTTGTTGTTTACCCTCTTTGATACGGAGGATAGTTGTTGTTGTTTACCCTCTCTGATACGGAGGACAGTTGTTGTTTACCCTCTCTGATACGGAGGACAGTTGTTGTTTACCCTCTCTGATACGGAGGACAGTTGTTGTTTACCCTCTCTGATACGGAGGACAGTTGTTGTTTACCCTCTCTGATACGGAGGACACTTGTTGTTTACCCTCTTTGATACGGAGGACAGTTGTTGTTGTTTACCCTCTCTGATACGGAGGACAGTTGTTGTTTACCCTCTCTGATACGGAGGACAGTTGTTGTTTACCCTCTCTGATACGGAGGACAGTTGTTGTTTACCCTCTCTGATAAGGAGGACAGTTGTTGTTTACCCTCTCTGATACAGGTTGTTACCAGGACAGTTGTTGTTTACCCTCTCTGATACGGAGGACACTTGTTGTTTACCCTCTCTGATACAGAGGACACTTGTTGTTTACCCTCTCTGATACAGGAGGACAGTTGTTGTTGTTTACCCTCTCTGATACGGAGGACACTTGTTGTTTACCCTCTCTTGATTGTTGTTTACCCTCTCTGATACAGAGGACAGTTGTTGTTTACCCTCTCTGATACAGAGGACACTGTTGTTGTTTACCCTCTCTGATACGGAGGACACTTGTTGTTTACCCTCTCTGATACGGAGGAGTTTTGTTGTTTACCCTCTCTGATACAGAGGACACTTGTTGTTTACCCTCTCTGATACAGAGGACACTTGTTGTTTACCCTCTCTGATACAGAGGACACTTGTTGTTTACCCTCTCTGATACGGAGGACACTTGTTGTTTACCCTCTCTGATACAGAGGACACTTGTTGTTTACCCTCTCTGATACGGAGGACACTTGTTGTTTACCCCTGAGGCAGAAGGTTAGGTTATATTTCTGATCGTCTCTTTGTATTGAGTGTTGTGTTCTGCTCCAGATTCTCTATTGTGTAAGGAAATAGAATAAGTAATGTGAGGGCAGAATATTGTTCTCTCAGGGAGGAAAACAGAGGTGGGGTTTGTGTTTATGTTTTTTTGTGTCTGTCGGTTGAAA
Source organism: Kryptopterus vitreolus (assembly GCA_030449085.1). NCBI lineage: Eukaryota > Metazoa > Chordata > Actinopteri > Siluriformes > Siluridae > Kryptopterus > Kryptopterus vitreolus. The sequence goes on along the minus strand of JACRUU010000004.1, from coordinate 24,433,514 downwards.
CATATTTTTATAAATGTGGAAAGCAAACGCAAAACACGCACATCAACTGTAGCAGGTACAGTTAGGGGTACCTTAGTGGGGTAATGTGTTAGGGAACCTTGGTCTGGGGTATTTTTTTGTCTTAGGTGGAGTTAACATTTCCTCAATCCCAACATTGTGTGTGTGTGTGTGTGTGTGTGTGTGTGTGTGTGTAGCAGTAAAAGCAGCTGGCCTGATTACTGCCTTTGAAACTCATGTAGATAGTAACAGTAGGATCTTTTATTATTATTATTATTATTATTATTATTCTCAGTGCTGTAAGTGCTGAATTGTGTACCGCTCTGTGATCAGCCTGAGGTTTACTGCTGCTCTTTATCTGCTGCTCCAGCTTCTGAATCTCCTGCTGAAACACATCTCGCTCGTGCTCTCTGTCGGCAGCCTGCTCCTGAAATTGGGAATGTCACAGGTCAGGTCAGCGCTTACAATGCTCCCAAATCCGAGTCAGAACTACCGCAGGTCCAGATGTTCCCGAACTTACGTCCAAAAAACGCCGGTTGTTCTCCAGTTGTTTCTCGAGTGCGTAGATCTGCTGGCGAAGGTCAGCGCTCTCGGAAAGGTGAGTTTCCTCCAGCTTGGTCATGGCTCTCACCTGCTCCTCAAGCTCTACCTCCAAATGTTTGACCTGCTCCAGGAGCGTGGTGTGATCCTTCTGGGCCTGACGTTGAACATCAACCTTCTCCTGAATCAGCTTTTCAGTCTCCTCCAGAAGTCCTAAACAAAACCCCCACCACACACACAGATGTTATTCCACACGGCAGGTATGTGGGAATAGAAAAGGTGGGAATGAAGATGTTACGAAGCAGAATGCTGCACTATAAAATTCACTCAGGAGATCCACAGTGTGTTTCTCTGTAATAACACTAGAACATCATCTTCATGGTTCCTCTGCAGTCTGGAGCTACACTACTGAGGGAACCTTGGATCATTTGGAGGGGTAACACTGCAGATTACCTCTGAGCATTCGGGAAATTAGTCATGTTCCTCAGATAATATGAAGGGGTAAATCAGTGGCGTATTTCAGGTAAAAATGGCAACTGAAGTTTTTATAAATGAGCAGAGCAAAATAAAAGTAGATATTTATATTGTGGAGAGAAAACTATTTTGGGGATCTTTGTTATTTTAGTGTATTTTAAGTGATAATAGTGATAGTGACAGTGCTGATTATGTTAATAATAGTGATAGTGACAGTGCTGATTATGTTAATAATAGTGATAGTGACAGTGCTGATTATGTTAATAATAGTGATAGTGACAGTGCTGATTATGGTGATAATAGTGATAGTGCTGATGGTGATAATAGTGAGTGAGAGTGCTGATGATGGTGATAATAGCGATAGTGATAGTGCTGATGATGGTGATAATAGCGATAGTGATAGTGCTGATGATGGTGATAATAGTGATAGTGATAGTGCTGATGATGGTGATAATAGTGATAGTGATAGTGCTGATGATGGTGATAATAGTGAGTGATGGTGCTGATGATGGTGATAATAGTAAGTGATAGTGTTGATGATGGTGATAATAGCAATAGTGATAGTGCTGATGATGGTGATAATATTGATAGTGACAGTTCTGATGATGGTGATAATAGTGAGTGATAGTGCTGATGATGGTGATAATAGATAGAGACAGTTCTGATATGTGATAATATTGTGTGACAGTGATGATGGTGATAATAGCGATAGTGATAGTGCTGATGATGGTGATAATAGCGATAGTGATAGTGCTGATGATGGTGATAATAGCGATAGTGATAGTGCTGATGATGGTGATAATAGCAGTGACAGAGCTATGATGTGAGTGTGATAGTGCTGATGATGGTGATAATAGTGATAGAGACAGTGCTGATGATGGTGATAATAGTGAGTGACAGTGCTGATGATGGTGATAATATTGATAGAGACAGTTCTGATGATGGTGATAATAGTGAGTGATAGTGACAGAGCTGATGATGGTGATAATATTGATAGTGACAGTTCTGATGATGGTGATAATAGTGATGAGTGATAGTGACAGTTCTGATGATGGTGATAATAGTAATAGTGAGTGATAGTGCTGATGATGGTGATAATAGTGTGATAGTGAGTGATAGTGCTGATGATGGTGATAATAGCAATAATAGTGATAATAGTGATAGTGAGTGCTGATGATGGTGATAATAGTGAGTGATAGTGCTGATGATGGTGATAATAGTGAGTGATAGTGTTGATGATGGTGATAATAGTAAGTGATAGTGTTGATGATGGTGATAATAGTGAGTGATAGTGCTGATGATGGTGATAATAGTTAGTGATAGTGCTGATGATGGTGATAATAGCAATAGTGACAGTGCTGATGATGGTGATAATATTGATAGTGACAGTTCTGATGATGGTGATAATAGTGAGTGATAGTGCTGATGATGGTGATAATAGCAATAGTGACAGTGCTGATGATGGTGATAATATTGATAGTGACAGTTCTGATGATGGTGATAATATTGATAGTGACAGTTCTGATGATGGTGATAATAGCAATAGTGCTGATGATGGTGATAATATTGATAGTGACAGTTCTGATGATGGTGATAATAGCACAACACCTTGATAGTGATGGCAGTGCTGATGATGGTGATAATATTGATAGTGACAGTTCTGATGATGGTGATAATAGTGATAGTGACAGTGCTGATGATGGTGATAATATTGATAGTGACAGTTCTGATGATGGTGATAATAGTGAGTGATGGTGCTCATGATGGTGATAATAGTGAGTGACAGTGCTGATGATGGTGATAATAGCAATAGTGACTGTGCTGATGATGGTGATAATAGCAATAGTGATAGTGCTGATGATGGTGATAATAGCGATTGATAGTGACAGTGCTGATGATGGTGATAATATTGATAGTGACAGTTCTGATGATGGTGATAATAGTGAGTGATAGTGCTGATGATGGTGATAAAAAAAAAGTTTTTGTAAATGATTGGAACAAAATAAAGTATATATTTATAATGTAGAGAGAAAACGAATGCGAGTAATTTGGGGATCTTTGAGTGTATTTTAAGTGCAGCGGCTCAATCATAGTAACAGAACCCGTTCCAGGAAGAACCCATCTTACTGCCCCTTCAGCTCGTCCCGTAACCCTGCACATGGTAGGGGTGAGAGAATAAACATGGTGGTGAGAGAACATCCCTCGCCCAAGCACATGGGAGTGAGTGTGAGAGTGAGAGAATACCTACTGCCTCGGCACAGAAGGGTGAAGGTGAGAGAAAATGCCTTGCATGTAACCCCAGCATGTAATACTCAGCAGGTGAAGCAGAAGGCGTGTTCAGTAAAATAACACTAGAATTAGTTCATAAAAAAGAAGCAGGAAATGGAAGATGGAGAACTGAAAGGAAGTGAAGTGTCCTGTCCATGCGGCAGCGTTCCGTTAGCCAACACCAAAATAAACACACGTCCCATTATAGCAACCAACAATCACAAGAATATCCAAACCAATATAACTGCCAAAAAGCCAATGTAAATCATAATATAGTGTTGCATTAATCATGCTAACATGGTAGCCTTGACAATAAACAAACAAACAAACCAAATAAAAGGTTTCGGATCAGTTTTAGCTGCTAGCTCAGCGTTCACAGCCAATAGGAAGCAAGCTCGTTAGTAAACATAGCAGAGTTAATGGCCATGCTCGTGGTGAACACACCTGTCTCAGGTACAACATCTACTGCAGCCTCAACAAGGCCTGAAGAGAGAGAGAGATTAATCAGCACATTCTCATGTCATACAATACTGCAGGCACAGAGAGAAGGGTATGATGCCTGTAGAGAGGTTAGGGTGATGGTGACGCTGCTAATGATGGTGACAATAGTGATGGTGACAGTGCTGATGATGGTGATAATATTGATAGAGACAGTTCTGATGATGGTGATAATAGTGAGTGATAGTGCTGATGATGGTGATAATAGTGATAGTGATAGTGCTGATGATGGTGATAATAGTGAAAGTGCTGATGATGGTGATAATAGTGATAGTGCTGATGATGGTGATAATAGTGACAGTGCTGATTATGGTGATAATAGTGATGGTGACAGTGCTGATGATGGTGTTAATAGTGATAGTGCTGAACTATGGTGATAATAGTGATGAGTGGTGATAAAAGTGATAAGTGCTGATGATGGTGATAATAGTGACAGTGCTGATGATGTTCATAATAGTGATAGTGCTGATGATATTATTGATATTGCTGATGGTGATAATAGTGATAAGTGCTGATGATGGTGATAATAGTGATAGTGCTGATGATGGTGATAATAGTGATAGTGCTGATGATGGTTATAATAGTGACAGTGCTGATGATGGTGATAATAGTCATAGTGACAGTGCTGATGATGGTGATAATAGTGACAGTGCTGATGATGGTGATAATAGTGACAGTGCTGATGATGGTGATAATAGTGATAGTGCTGATGATGGTGATAATAGTGATAGTGCTGATGATGGTGTTAATAGTGATAGAGACTGCTTATGGTGGTGAATATAGCGATAAGTGCTGATGATGTTGATAATAGTGATAGTGCTGCTGATGGTAATAATAGTGATAGTGGCAGTGCTGATGATGGTGATAATAGTGATAGTGCTGATGATGGTGATAATAGTGATGATATAGTGCTGATAGTGCTGATGATGGTTATAATAGTGATAGTGACAGTGCTTATGATGGCGATAATAGTGTTGTTGATAATAGGGTAGTGATGGTGGTAGTGATGATTATGTTGACAGTGATGGTGATGTGTTGGTGATAATAGTGATATTGATAATGACACTGGTAGTGATGGTGATAGTAATAATGATAGTGAAAGTCATAAGGATGATGATGATACTGAGGGTATGGTGGTTAAAAAGAAGAGTATGTGGGACACTGTGTATCCCACAATGCTTTGCACAGATCACAACCCTGTAATAAATACAAAAATGTTATTAGTGTGCAAGGAGTGTATTAGAAGAGATAGAAACACACACACACACACATATATATATATATTTTTATATACTTATTTATTACATATTGAGTGATGTTACCTCGATATTAAAAACCCTTCTATATTGCACTGATAGTTTATTCATATATAAAGTCTCCATACTGCATTTCATGTAAACAATCAATAAGAGAGAAGAGAAATGATATTTCGATTCCTCTGTATTTTGTATATATGGCTGCATTGACAAATAAACAAGCTAAACTTGAAATATATTGTCTCGTAAATGTCTTCATGAAAAATGTTTTCTGTGTGTGTGTGTGTGTGTGTGTGTGTGTATATATATATAGAGTACATAAGAGTGTAACAGTGTGCAACATACTTAGCTCTGCCTCTGTGGCTCCGCCCATTAGGGCATTTTGTTGCCATAGTAACAGATCCTGATGATCAGTGACTTCCTGTTTTTCTTCTTGTAATTCCTGTAGTCGGCTGTTGGTGATCTGAAGCTCCGCCTCCAACTGTTGCTGTAAGGCCGCCCCCTGATGCACCTGGTCCTCAAGGGCCCGCCTCTCATCTGAATATTCATCAATCAAACCTGAGCCGACAAATCAGGAGACACACACGAGAGTGATTACACCAATCATAACATTCACATACTGGTTCATTTATTCATTCATTTTTACAGTCCTGCACTGCACCACCCGTCTCCCTGCACTGCACCACCCGTCTCCCTGCACTGCACTGACTGTACCACCTGTCTCCCTGCACTGCACTGCACCACCCGTCTCGCTGCACTGCACCACCCGTCTCCCTGCAATGGACTGTACCACCTGTCTCCCTGCACTGCACTGCACCACCCGTCTCCCTGCACTGCACTGTACCACCTGTCTCCCTGCACTGCACTGCACCACCCGTCTCGCTGCACTGCACCACCCGTCTCCCTGCACTGCACCACCCGTCTCCCTGCACTACACTGACCACCTGTCTCCCTGCACTGCACTGCACCACCCGTCTCCCTGCACTGCACCACCCGTCTCCCTGCACTGCACCACCTGTCTCCCTACAGAGCACCACCTGTCTCCCTGCACTGCAAACCACCTGTCTCCCTGCAGCGCACCACCTGTCTCCCTGCACTGCAAACCACCTGTCTCCCTGCAGCGCACCACCTGTCTCCCTGCAGCGCACCACCTGTCTCCCTGCACGCACCACCTGCTCTGCACCACCTGTCTCCCTGCAGCGCACCACCTGTCTCCCTGCAGCGCACCACCTGTCTCCCTACAGAGCACCACCTGCCTCCCTACAGAGCACCACCTGTCTCCCTGCACTGCAAACCACCTGTCTCCCTGCACTGCACCACCCGTCTCCCTGCACTGCACCACCCGTCTCCCTGCACTGCACCACCCGTCTCCCTGCACTGCACCACCCCATCCCACCTGTTCCCCTGCATCACCTACCTGTCTCCCTGTCTCCATACCCTCTACACCTGTCTCTCTGGATCGCACCGTCTCCCTGCACCACCCCAGCAATCTCCTGCAGCCCCACCCAGTCTGTCTGCATGTTTGATTTGTAATTTGAGGCTTTTTAGTGCCAAATATGAACCAAACATTACAAATCCAATCTAATACAGGCCACTGCATGCGCACACACACGCACACGCACGCACGCACACGCACACACACACACCCTGTTTATTTTTACACATTTTAACAGAGAGAGAAGACCGGATGTTAACTTTAGAATCTGATTATGAACAGTAAGAAGTTCTTCTTCATCTCATCTCAGGTTTTTGTGTTTTTCCTTCACCTCCACAGACTCCAAGTCCCCCATCATCATCATCATCATCGCCATCATCATCATCATTATTATTATTGATGTTATTATTATTATTATGGAAAATATATACATATTTAATTGTATTGCTACTAATTGTTTTGTTACAAATAAAACTGAACTGAATGTGATTAAAAGCATGATGATGAAAACTCATGCTTGTGTAAATAAAGAGTTAAGAGTAATTACAGCATGTTGTGTGTCGGTACACGCCTGAATTCCTCACAATCCTGATCTAATAGTTTTACATCACATGACTTACACGAAGCCTAAAGTCTAAATCTCACAGCTTTACATGTTACAGACGTGCGTCATGTTACACAAGTATGTGTTCTCTGAGGGAGCAGACGACATGCGAGGAACTGATGATGGAGACGGAGGTGTAAAGAACACAATACGGACGTGTGTATAGCACATTAAACACTCCTGCAGAGGAGGAAGACACACCATTCTCACCCTGAGGATTTCACAAGTCGTTCACAAGAGGATTCTAATCACATGAAACATATGGAGACAAAAATGTGAGCGTCTGAAGATCTCCATCTGAACTATAAAGCATGCTGGTGGGAGCATGATGGTGTTTTGGGGAAAAGTGGCTGGTGCACTTCAGAAAATACACATCATGAGGATCCAGAGCTGGAGATATCAGCCAGTGATGTGATCCAAAAAGATTACAAACAGGAACGTGTGTAGGAGCATCACATCATCACATCATCACACTGTTCCTGTGGAGGTTCTTCCAGGAGAAACAGAGGTACGAGGAGGACCAGCGAGGGATTATTTACATTTACGCCATTTGGCAGATGCACTTATCCAGAG